>ML794274.1:292582-306531 GCA_009831015.1 Picea engelmannii
AAACAACTTTTTGAAGAAGAAGATGAAAAAGAAGAAGAAGAGGAAGATGAAGATGAAGAGAATCTGATAGAAGTAGAAGAGCAAGTTCAACAAGTATCTCCAAAGACACCTAGCAAATGAGTATAGAAGAATCATCCTTTAGATTAGATTATTGGAAACAAAGATGCAGGAGCTGAGACTAAAAGAAATATCCATTCACCAAAACAAACACACCTAGCACTCTTATATACAATTGAACCAAACTATTTTGAAGAAGCCAGCAAGGATGAATTTTGGAATAAGGCCATGGATGAAGAATTAGATCAAATAGAGAAAAATGACACTTGGGAATTGGTTCTGTTATCACCCCATAAAGTATGGAAATCAACTTGTGACTGGGATATTATCTGTATCCAGTGTTTTTGTTGACAAATGATGTTTCATTCTGCAAATTATTTGAGAAAAGAAAAGAGAAAGAAAAAAGAAAAGCAAAAAGAAAAAGAAAAAGAAAAGAAAAAAGAAAAAGAGGGTATAAAAAAAAAAAAAAAATTGAAATGAAAGCCCCATGCAATAATAGTAACTTGGTCATACCTTTCAATCATGGCCAAGTTCTTTTTAAATTTAATGTTTATAGGGTAGTGAATAAATCTGACCAGACTGTCTAATCCTGGTCAGATAGCCCTTAGGTTAGATTAGTGAATAAATCTGACTAGACTGTCTAATCCTGGTCAGATAGCCCTAAGGTAAAGTAATCTCTTAACCCAACAGTTTAATCTAGGTTAATTGTCCTAGGAAGATAGGTTAGCATGTAGGTTAGTTGCTTCATTTTTTCCATCCCAATAAAACCAGCTAGAGGTCAAGATTTCATCATGTTCCTAATGCTTAAAATATGTTTGTTCGAAACCCCATGGTGGTGTCTATGTGAAAATTTGGGAAAAAACCCATAAGATGCACCTATCCTAAGTTTCCCCAACACATATTTTTCCACTCCTGATTTATATTTCCTGCACTTATCAGCGGTCCAGATCATGGTGCCTAGATCTACGGCACACAAAGTATTCTGGACCCCCCTCGACCGTTCTTCTTTTAACCACGAGGGGTCCGGAATCAGTGATAAAATTTGCGTAGATCTGGACGGTCCAGAAACAAGCACGTGAATCCATGGTCCAGATTTGATTCCAGACCCCCCCATCTGTTCTGCCTTTAATGGAGGGGGGGGGTCCGGAATGAGTAGTAAAGAGCATGCTAAGATCTGCGGCCTGGAAATGGGCGAACAGATCAACGGTCTAAAAAGTTTTTTGGACCCCCCCTGATGTTATACTTTTAATCAAGGGGGGGGGGTTCCGGAATGGATATTCCCTCTGAAGGGCCCCTTGTCATAGGTGGCGCAAATCTATTGGTATCGAAGTCTTTTCACCATATGCCATCTGACAGCCCCCATCACTCAGGGACGTCATCTCCCACTTGTTCCACTTGCTCCCGAGTTGTGTCCCATCCCATAACTATTGTCAATCTCAGCTGTCAGTCCCTCACCTCTTTCACTCGTGACCAGCCCCTTATTGTGTATTTTTCCACCAATCCCTGGCCTCCACGTCACCCGTCCATATGTTTGGGCCACCGTCACTTGCCATCTCACCCCCAAGTGGCCCGTTGTCCATTTATTACAGGATAACATACCCGTTATCCTGTTGACCTATCTCCCGCGCCCAACCAACCCCAGTTTTAAATAAAACTACCGTTTTCCTCCTTCATTCACTATTCGTCCATCGCACCAGAATTTTTACCTCTTATACCTCCATTGTTTTTTCGTCACCTTCATCCACTGTCAGTCGACCCCACTAACCTAGTTTTATTTGCAGGTACTGTTGCAAGAGATGGCGCCAAAGCCAAGACAAGCAGAAGGAGAGGAGAATCCTTTTCTCCTGCCTCCTGTCGACTTGGAAAAAATCCCATTGGTCGACAAAGACCGATTGATCGCAGATACCATTTGCGACTTCGATTTTTCAGACCTCCAGTCATGGCTCCGGGAAGTGTTCGTGGACCAAAGAGATGAAATTGGACTCTGGGAGTCCAATTTTCCCCTTTACCTTTTTCCCCAGATCCACCATGTCCCTGAATTCACGCTGAAATGCCAAGCTCACTATATTCCCAAACAGAGAGCCATCATATCCTCATCCGGAGACACCCTATTTTTTATCACTCCTGAAGACATAGACCAAATGATGTATATTCCCCGTGCAGACTCTGTGGCTCTGTTCAACCTAGAAATACTTACAGAGATGTATCAGAAAATGACCTTTCCCCAGAGAGCTCAGATATTCGAGTTTTTCCTCCCCACTTCCGCTCAATTCCCTTCCACAAATCCCCCTTACCCGTCATCCATGTTCTCCACCAAGGGAAACCAAGTCATTTCCTCCCTTTGTGACCTGCTAGGTTACTATTCCAACCAATGGGTGGATGAGCCCATCTTGGGTTTTCTATCCATTTTCTCAAATGATGAAAAACCCACAATGCAGTTCTATTACAGCACCTTCTTGGCCGACAATATTCACGAACAGTTCGTGAATTTTGGCACAGAGGGCATGTTCATATATTCTTATATACTGGCGTACATGTTCGTTTACTTTCAAGCAGATAAATTCCGTTTCTCCATGCAAAAGATGGACACAGATGGAAGGCCTCAGCCAGTCACAGCATGGACTTCTTTGCTGAAGCATAACTCCACAGAGTATAGCTTCAAGGTTTTCATTGATATTTTCTATCACCCGGTGGTAAGCATGTTGAGCGGTAGGCCTGAGCCATGAATAAATGACGAGGTCCAGAGAATTATACATCTCTCGGACAATGCAAAGACAGGGGACTGGTACCTGTACCAAAACCACACTGAGATTAGAGTTTTCAGGTGCGAATTGGCACCCTACAAGCTGCCAAAGTACGTGTCGGTAAGAATCTTTGCATTAGAGTATATTAGACAGATTATGAATTCAAACGACATTCATTTCATCTCATTGAAGAAAAAGAAGAAGCTGCGCATCAAGGGGCAGATAGGCTCTTTCATCTGCAACAGTCGTGGCGCTGGAGAAGAAGCAAACCGGATGCTGAGAGAGATGAAGTTTTTCTTAAGCTTCCCATGGCACTATGATCCATGCGGGATCATTTCAGAAATGAGGGTGAAAAATAAAAATATCCTCTATGTACATGAGTCCAAGCCTGAGATCAAAAAATTTGCAAATCAGACAGTGTGGGTGCCTGACACCTTGATCGAAGTGGAACAACATATTCCCTCGATCACTGTACCACCAACTACTACACGACAGGTCAGACAAGAAAAGAGGCCTCGACAAGAATCATCTCCACCTGTCACGGAGGTGTCATCCGAAGAGTTCCAGTTGCATACTAAGAGGCCCAAAACAACCACAGTTCTCGGTCCAACTGGAGAATTAGAAGTTCTGCCTACCACAGTAACCAAGCTTGTCATTCCATCTTTCGGTTCAAGCCAGCATAAATAAATTACCCCAGCAGTACCGAAGAAATCCACAGATTCTCCCTTGGACACTTAGCCAGGCAAGACTGGGCCCAAGTTGGGCATTTTTGAGAAGTACGAGTTGATCAAGAAAAGGAACCAGACCCTCACCAGCAGTACTTACACCCAGTTTCGAAAGCAGTTGTCAACTGTGCAGCACAGGCTACTGTCTGCATTTGACATAGAAAAGGGTAGGATGCACATGGCCTACCTCCAAGTGCAGGTACCGGATCCCAAGGTGATCTCAGACTACAAGAGGGCCACTTTCGAATTCCAGGCGAAGGACGTGCACCCAGCAGATCAGATGGATCTGCACAAACAAATAGGGGAGATGGTTTTCCACACATTGGCACATGCTTCAGCTTATGCAACAAAATTTCAGGTATCATTGAACAATGCTCAAACACAGCTCAAGCTGGAGAACATATCTTCTTTCGCGAAGGACAACAGAATCAAAACTTTGGAGGAGATGGTCCTCAAGATCAGCTACGATCCTTCGAATGTCAAAGCTGCAGAGGAGATGATAAAGAAAAAGAATGCAGACATCGCTTCCTTGAGGAAACAGTTGAAACTCCCACCCACAGAAGACTCACGGGCTAAGGAGATAGCAGAGAAGGAAGGCGAGAAGGACGAAATGCTCAAGCTGCTCATGGAGAAGAATGCACAAATCAAAGAGATGGAGGTTGATATGGAGATATTACTAAAGGAGAAGGAGCAGATGAAGCCAATGGAAGTCATTCCATTGAGTGCCATTCCTATCTCAAGAGCAAGCACAGCAGCAGTGACAACAATCCCATCTGCAACACTAGTGACACCACAAGAAGGGATAGTCGACCTTGCCAAATCCATGGAGAAGATGAACCTGCAAGAGACAGAAATCAGCAGACTTAAGAAGGAAGTTGAGAACCTCCAAGAGCTCAAAACTTCCTTCTAGACAAGCCTATCCAAAGAGAAGCAAGTAACTGAACAGATCAAGAAGGAGTTACAACAGCTCCAAAAGCAAACAGTAGTAGGGAAAACTTTGGTTGAGGTCAAAGAGAATGTATGGACATACCTCATAAAGTCCATAAATGAGATATGGCCAATGATCCAAATTATGTTTGAGCATAATGAGCTGGTCCAGAGGAGCAAACAGGCCATTGAGAAGATTAGAGTAGAATTGGGAGACATGCCAACACAAGCAAATGAAATCATCAGGTTCCTACATTCTAAGATCAAAGAAGAACTAGAAGAACTAAAGATCGAGGACAGAACAGAGACCATACTCGAGGTAAAAAGGGTTTTGAAAAAGAGAAGTCTAATGCTTTAGCTGGAAGAAAAGGTTCAGGTCATGGACCAAGGAGTACAAAGGTTCTTGAGAAAGATCGAGGCTCTCCAGAAGAAAGGTCTCCCCGGTCTGAAGGTTATTAATGATAAACTGATGACACTCCCAGATTACAAAAAGAGACTATCTGAAGTGTCTAAAGACAGTTCAAAGTTTGTTGGCATACAAGGAAGCATCACTAGCAAAGCATTCTTGGATGCCCTTCAGTTGGACATCAGTATCCAACATGAGATTCGATACATATTCCTCACTAAGCCCACATTTGCTAAATATACGGAAATGGATGAAGTGTATCAGAGACTGCTCAAAGTCACAGTGCCTAGTCATATCAGATGGGAGGAACTATGCGATATTCTCGATTAGCAGATGAGTTGTCCAGGTCCAGTCACCTGTCCAGTCAGATGAGGTCAGGCGAAGGATTCATCAACGGTCTACCCAGAATTTCCACGTGCAATTGCACCAAGTCATCAAGCAGTTTTGATTAGTTAAATTAGTTAGTCTAAAAATAGAATTAGCATGTCCTGATCAGTTATGACAGGAACGGTTGTAATTTGAATTATAAATACTTCACTTTTCAAAGTATTGAGAGTTGTTAATTCGCACACCCTATCGCTATCAGACTATACTATTTTTTAAGAGATCTGCCATTAATAAAAAGGAGGCACTTTTATAGGATTCTTGTGTGTATTCACTGGTGATGTTTATTTTTCTAAGTTGAATGTTCTTCTCGCTTTGTGATCATATTGTTTTCCGAAACTAATCTTTAAGAGTAACGTATGTTGCAGGATTTATCTTTGATACCCTATTTCCGATTCTAAAGATTTTAAATGTTTATCTTCTGATGTTTTCAATTAAGAAATTCTTAATTGCTTCTTAGTTGAATTTATCTTTCTTATCTTTTCTTCTGTCCATCATTTAAGCTACTAAAAGATCCAGTGAGTATATTATCTTGCCCTATGGAAGTCTTCTTTTGTCTTTCTGGTTGTATTTCATATTTAATTAAATGCAGACCCCATAGCCCAATGGATGTGTAGACTGTCTCAACCAATTCAAAAACACTTTGACAACAAAGCCTATAGTTTTCTTTACCTAGCCTATTATCTGAATTAAAAACAAAGCTAAATCATATAGAGAGATCCCTCTCTGATGCTGGAAGGGCTAGATCCCAGTTTTGAAAGCGGTTGGATAAAGTTACCTTTGTGGATTTCTTCTTTTTCAACCTCTAGGAAATTTACCAAGTGATAACATAATGGCGACTCCACTGGGGAAGAACTAAAAATTGATAATTTCATCTTTTCTTTCCCCTAAAAAGAAAGTTCAAATTTGAGAAGAAAGTAATGTTTAGAGGTTGATTAACTCTGTACATATTATTTTCAGACTCGCANTATATATATATATATATATATATATAAACCAAAAGGAGTTCTGGCTCCCAAGAAAGTTCACACTCGATCTCATCCAGACCCAGAACCCTCGACAGTGATAGATAATCCCGAACAGTTGCTCAGGCGAAAGACCTTAGCTGCTAGTTCAGTGAGTCATATTCCCCTTCATAAGTCTCATTCCTTTTCAGAGAAACCGGCTGCCTCTCAAAACTTTGACCTCGATACTTTTCCACTACGAAGTCTGGTTAGAACCCGGTTTGACAGTTTCATGACTGAAATCATCTTTGATCCAACTGTGTTGCAACCTCAAACCCCCGATGTTCTGTCTCCCATGACTAAACCTCAGATCACTCTCTCAGTACTATCCACTCCCTCCTCGTCCTCGTCATCGTATTTAGTCGCTACCTCGCCGACCATCCAAGTTGTCGTCCCACCTCCCCCACTCATCATGGCTGCTCGATATGCTCCTCTAGTGTTGGCTGCGCCGCTGCATGCCATGCCCCAAGATTATCAAACAAGACTTCCACAGTTCGATGCAACATGACCTTTAAACGCCCAACAACATGTTGACAAAATGAATGACTACTTTGATTTTCAAGAAGTTGATGAAGTCGATGTTCAAATGAGATTGTTCGCCCAAATTCTGACAGGAGACGTCAAGAAATGGTTCAAAGCTTTACCCACTGCCTTAGTCCCTGACCTTGTCGCATTCCAAAGAATTTTTCTTGATAGATGGGAGGTAAAGAAAAACCCTCTCCAGATACTGTCAGAATACGAGACTATAAGAAGAAATCAAGGTGAGTCAGTACAAGATTACTGCACCCGTTTTGATAACTTGTACAATGCCATTCCAGCTGAAATTAAACCTCCATAGGGGCTGGCGTTGATAAAATTCCCTGATGGATTTGATGCTGATATGTCATACCAATTAAGAGAAAGAAACTCTACCACCTTAGCAGACATGAAGAAAAGTGCTATCAGTGTGGAGGCTAATCTGTTGGCGAAAAGGGCATGTCAGAGGTCATAAAGGAGAGTCATGATCAAAGAAGAACCTTCCACGTCGACCATAGATTCCAGATTGGATTCTTTGACCAGAACAGTGGAACTAATGCTGGAAAGAATGACTATGTCAAACAGAAATCCTCCCAGAGACAACGCACCTGCTCCTCCGGTTCGGAATCCCAACTTCAGGAGAAACCCTCCTCAAATCAGACAGAGAGACCCTAGAGATCAAAGAGAGCAGAGGGGCCCAGATCAGCAGATTAGACCTCCCCTACAAGAAAATTATGCTAATGAAGGGGGGGAAGTGATTGAGGAATTGGAGGACACTCATATCAACCTCATGGGCATTCATGACAATGAAGCTATTTTCCTTACTCAAGAAGAGCAGGAACTCTTCCTTCTCAATCAAACCAAAGTAAGTGAGGAAGTTGAAGATACAGAACAAAAAGACTTTGAAAATGCTATTTTGGAGGTGCACCGTCAGTACAATCTACGGAGTAAGAAGAATGAAGGGAACTCCCAAAAAAAGATGACTGAAACACAGAAGGTAGTCGAGACCAAGAAGACCCCTGAGCTATCTACTAAGAAAACTACTGCTGAGAAGACTACGGCTGAGAAAACTCCCAAGAAGAATAATGCCGACGCTCCCATGAAGAAAAAACTCACCATTCTGAAAAGGCCATCACAGCCCGACGTTTCACCTATTAATCCACCTAGTACTTCTGAGTAGAAGAATATGGTGGACAAATCAGAATTGATGAGTCAAGGCAGAACCCCAACACCCTTTAGCCTGGAGGGGGAATTGGATAAAATAAAAATTCCCATCCCACTTACAGAGTTGATGAACAGTAGCGGGTATCGTTCATAGGTGATTAAAGCACTAGCCATTGAACCTGACATAGGCACTAAGGCCTTAACCATTGGATCAACAAGTCATTTGAACACGGTGAACCTTACTGATGATAGACCCGAGCTTCTTTTCGGACCTGAAGTAGATGGTCAGGATGATACAGGTGAGGTTGCTCCTTTCTACATCAGTCTGAACATACACGACTTGATCCTGCATAATGCTATGCTGGATTCGGGTGCCTCCCACAATCTGATGCCCAAAGCACTAATGGAGAAACTGGGACTGGAGGTCACCGGGCCATACAAAGATTTACACTCCTTTGACTCTAACAAAGTTAAATGTATTGGTTTGATCAAAGATCTATGCATCACCTTGGTTCAGATTCCTACGAAGAGCATGGTAATGGATGTGGTGGTTGCAGACATCCCTCCAAAGTATGGAATGTTTCTATCTTGGTCTTGGGGGGCGAAGCTGAAAGGAACCCTGCAGCTAGATATGTCTTATGCTACTATCCCAGTGTTTGGGCAACAAAGGAGGCTATACAAAGAAACATTGATGAAGTATATGGTCAGTAGCCAAGAGAAACCTCACAATTATCCCCTCTACTCTACACATTCCGATTTAGATTTGTTCATCTTGTACACTTATGGTGACACGGAAGAGAAAGATACTCAGCTGATGGAGGACACATCTAGTCAAGATGAAGGCCCAGAAAACATTGAGGTAGAAAATATGAAGAACGTGATAACCGAAGAGTTACCGGCTGATTTCTGGAGCATGGATTTCGACGGAGCTATGAGTAAAGAAGGAGCAAGAGCAGGAGTCTGGTTGCATAATCACAGAAACAGGTATTCCGAAAACCATTCTTATAAACTAAATTTCCAATGTACCAACAATATTGCTAAGTATGAAGCCTTGATGCTCAGTCTGAAGCTTTTGAAAAAAGTTGGTGCTAAATAGATAATGGTAAGAGGTGACTCTGAATTAATAATCAAGAAAGTCAAAGGTGAGTACGCTACGAAACACCCATGTCTGAGAGCTTATAGGAACACTGTTCTTGATGCTTTAAGGTGTTTTAATGAGGTTGACTTGCAGGTAATGCCGAGGGGACAGAATATTCTGTCCGACGGATTGGCTACGTCGGCAACCACCTCTAAGATTCCTTTCCGCCCAACTCACCCATATACTATTGAGGTGAAATGCAGACCGACCATTCCCGACAATATCAGGTACTGGCAGGTGTTTGGAAATGATGATCAGATAGAGGATTTTCTGCAGTGCAAAAATGATTTTGAATGTACTAATATAGATTTAGATAATGAAGATGAAAATGTAAATAGTTTGGATTTTGAAATTGATAGTGTAAATATAGTAGAGTCAGAAGAATTAGGTGATGATGAATTGGATGCTGACGTTTTACAGTTGAAAAGAAATATTTTTCCTAGAGGTCTTGTTCCTTTAGAAGACTTGTTTGACAGTGATGATGTAGCCAAGAAACCAAAAATAGAAGCACATGGACAAGAGGTAGAAGACTATAATATAGGGACTGAAGAGAAACCTAGGATGGTCAAACTGTCCAAATCGTTACCCCCAGAACAAAAGCTCAAATACATTGATCTGTTCAAAGAATATTCAGATGTTTTTGCCTGGGGCTACAAAGATTTGAAAGCCTATGATACAAGCATCATACAACACAGGATTACAATAAAAGAAGACCAAAAACCTTTTAGGTAGAAGCTTAGGAGGATAAATCCCAAGTTTCTCCCTCTGATAGAAAAAGAAATCAAGAAAATGTGCGATGCCAAGATCATAGTTCCATTGCGTTTTTCCAAGTGGGTCTCTAATCTAGTCCCTACATGTAAGAAAACCGGAGAAATCAGACTCTGCATACATTTCCGAAATCTGAATAAAGCATCCCTGAAAGACAATTACCCCTTGCCGAAAACAGACCACATCCTGCAAAGAGTTGTCGGGTCCAGTCAGATATCTCTGTTGGATGGTTTCTTGGTCTACAACCAGGTCCTAGTTCACCTGGACAACCAAGAAAAAACCACTTTCACCACACCATGGGGCACTTTCATGTATGTGAAGATGCCTTTTGGTCTGATGAATGGAGGAGCCACGTTCAAGAGGGAAATGGATATTGCCTTCGTGGAAGAATCAGGTAAGTTTATTGTCGTTTATTTAGATGATGTGACTGTGTTTTCCCAATCTGATGATGAACTCCTACGGCACCTTAGACGAGTTTTCGAGAAATGTAGAAGGTTTGGGATTTCTTTAAATCCTAAGAAGTGTCTTTTTGGGTTAGATGAAGGCAAACTACTGGGACATATCATCTCAAAAGAAGGAATCAAAATAGACCCTAGCAGAATAGAGGCCATACTAAATTTAGAACACCCAAGAAACCTCAAAGAACTTCAGTATTTTATCGGAAAAATTAACTTTCTACGAAGATTCATTCTGAATCTGGCCGAGCTCCTAAGAAGCATTACAAACATGCTTAAAAAAGAGGTAAAAATAAAGTGGGATTATGAGTCTAGAAAATCCTTTGAGCAAGTCAAGCAAGCCCTCACAGAAGCCCCAGTTTTGATCAGTCCCGATTTTACTAAAGATTTCTATCTCTTTTCTTTCGCGTTCGAACATACTATAGCAGCGGTGTTACTGCAAAAGAACAGCGAAGGGTATGAATAGCCCATAGATTTATTTAGTAAAGCATTGAGAGATGCTGCTGTGAATTACAAGATCATGGAGAAGCAAGCTTTTTCTTTGGTAAAAGCCATAAAAGACTTTAGGGTCTACATTCTCCATTCTCACACCATAGCATATGTTCCGAATGCGGTAGTAAAATACATTTTGACATAGGACAACCCTGATGGAAGAAGGGGCAAATGGATTGCTGCTATTTTAGAATAAGATATAGAGATTAAGCCAACCAAACTAATTAAAGGTCAAGGCCTTGCTAAATTAATGGTTGAATCTAACTTTCATGCTCTTGACATTAATTTTCTAGATGTGACAGATGAACCAGGAGAGATGGTGACTCCAAACGTGAGAGAGGTATTTTTAAACTCTCCATGGTACGCAGACCTTATTTTCATTTTGCACAATTTACAAGCTCCCCCTGGTTTGACTAAGACTAAAGCTAGATTTTTGAAGTTGAAATCTTTGAAATTCTGTATTCTAGATGGAAATTTGTATTGGAAAGATCCTGCAGGCATTTTGTTAATTTTTTTATTAAAAGATGAAGCTGATAAAGTGTTGCAAGAGTTTCATGCAGGAGAATGTGGTGGCCATTTGAACTGGAAGGTCACAGCCAACAAAATACTCAGAGTTGGATTCTATTGGCCCACCCTATTCGTCGATGTGCATCAGAAGGTAACAACATGTCACCAATGTCAATTGTTTGAAGGAAAAAGGAAACTCCTTCCTCTACCTCTGAAACCGATCTCAGTTGAGGCTCCTTTCCAGTAATGGGGACTTGATTTTATTGGAGAAATACATCCCCCTTCTTCAGAACAACACAGGTGGATTCTTACTACCACCAATTATTTTACTAAATGGATCAAGGCAGTACCAAGCAGGCAAGCCACTGACTCTGTTATTATCAAATTTCTTGAAAATAATACTTTGTCTCGTTTTGGTTGCCCTAGAAAGATTATAACTGACAATGCAGCTTCTTTTCAGTCGAAGAAACTCATAGATTTCTGCAACCAGTATAACACTGGTTTGGGGCATTCCACAGCCTACTACCCTCAGGGTAATGGGTTAGCGGAATCTTCTAACAAAACTTTGGTAAATATCATCAAGAAAACATTGTAGGAAAACAAGAAATCATGGCACAATAAGTTGGTGTTTGCTTTATGGGCAGACAGGCTGACCACCAAAAGGTCAATTGGTATGTCACCATACCAGCTGGTCTATGGTACAGAGGCAGTTTTCCTTCTTTAGGAGTCCCTGTCATGAAGTTTCTTCAAGAGGTACAAGCTGAGCCAAATGACTCACAAAGAAGGATCAACCAGATGATCCATTTACAGCAGACCAGAGAAGAAGTTTTCAACAAGACTGAGGTAGTCCAAGGAAGCATCAAGAAAATATTTGACAAATGAACCAAGGAAGATAATTTCGAGTTAGGAGATTTGGTGCTGAAATGGGACGCCAGAAATTAAGACAAGGGAAAGCATGGAAAATTTGATAATCTGTGGACTGGTCCGTACATGATCCAAGCTTTCAGGGGAGACAATGATTTCTTGTTAAATAACGTTGATGGGTCAGATCTTCCAGGAGCACCTGTGAATGGCAGAACGCTGAAACATTATGTCCCACCTCAGTAGAAGATTCAGATTTCCACTCTCCATTGTAAATACCATTCTGAATTTTCAGTTTTCACTTGCATTTTCTGAGTGAAGAACATTAGTAAGTTGGTTGAAGCCCGAAGAGAAGGCCCTAAGCTACTGATCACTGTTTGTCACATTTTTGCTGAGAATAAAACCAACAAAGGCTGCTAGGCAGAAAATTTTAAAATGACAGAAACCAGGATTCTTGGCACTTCACACAGAAGTACCATCCCCAGGTGGAGCTGTTGTAGGAAAATTTGCCTGCGGACAAGTAGATCGACCTCTAAGGCTTGACCTTAACCCTAGATAGAAAAATGCTTATCGTGGACACTGACTTCCTTTCAAATCTATCTAAGCCTAATGCATGAGAAGGAAGGATGATAGAAGTACCTCTTAATCGACGTTTGTCCCTGTACGCTCCGAGTTGCGCTCCAATCCTTTTGCTCCTCGATGAGGTATGTGGACAAAACAAGATATGACCACTTCCTACTCTACTGACATTAGCTTGAAAACAGATCTACCAATAAATGATAAGTTCATGTAACATCAAACACAAACTAGAAAGAAATAGGCCAAGCTTGTCATATTAATGAGAATGACGACAGCAATACTTACAATCGTAGATGCGAATGCGGTAGCTTCGTCAAGTCCTCTTCGTCTAACCCTTGCCTGAAAGATCCATAACCTGGATGACAGCAGCTTCAATGATTGCTCTCCTTTTCCTGACTGCAAGTTTCCTCCAAGATCATAAGTTCCATATGCTTAATTCTTCCTCCCAATCATCAGCTCCAACACCACTTATGAGATCATAAGTTTGGTGTAATTCTGCATTTCCCATCCCTCTTTCACCATTAGAAAGCTTGCTTATATAGCCTTGGAGAGGCTCAACAATCTTGAGATATCCTTGGGGAAGGTGAGGATTTTCCTCCTTCAGTTGAGGATCTGCCCTAATATCATGGCTTGATCAGGGATTCGAGCTCAACTGCCTTCCAAGAATGAAAAGAAGTTTCCCCCATTCATCTCAACAGTTTAACAACTTCCCAGAATAGGTAGCGCTCCCTCAAAAGGGCCATCAGAGCGTTGTAGCACTCCCTAGTAAGCTTTAGGGGGCACCAGCGCTCTCAAAAACTATAACGCTCCCTCAAAAGGGCCAGGGAGCGTTATAACGCTCCTTAACAGTGTATGGGGGAGCGTCGACACTCTGAGATAGTGTAAGGGGGAGTGCTCCTCTCCAAGACTCATTTTTTTGGGTGCTTTCAGGTGGCAAAAGGTTTGCAAGCTTGTTGACTCATTTCTCCTCTTCCAAATCAGATGTTTGAGGTGTTTCAAGTGTCCTTCTCATGTTGTTATGGGCACGACATAGGCATCATGGCAACATGCTTTCTTGCGACACTTGTGAGCAACATACGACACTTGCGACCTTGTGAGAAAAATGTGACACTTGCAACCTTTGTAATGACGACACTTGCGACACTATCAAAGTGAGTAATTTTGATGTGTAACAGATTGCCCCCCAAAGTATGAAGTTAGAAGATAGGAACTGATAACTGAA
>ML794274.1:324998-347398 GCA_009831015.1 Picea engelmannii
CAAAAATAATATCATCAACATAAACTTCAATTAATAAAATATTACCTTGAATTACCTTGATGTAGAGGTTGTTGTCTGCACTTCCTTTTCTGAACCCTGCCTACTGCAGATACTTATCCAGTCTGGAGTACCATGCTCTAGGAGCCTGTTTTAGACCATACAAGGCCTTCCTTAATTTACACACATAATATGTGTTCTCTAACAACTGAAATCCTTCTGGTTGTTCAATGTAGAATTATTCTTCAAGTTTCCCATTCAGAAAAGATGATTTTAAGTCCATCTGACACTACTACAAATGGGCAGATTATTCCACGAAAAATTTCCACTCTTCCACTAGTTTCATCATTTTTTTAAATAGGGCGGGATTTTCGTCGATATTTCCACAAACGTTCGTCACAATATCCACGAAAATTGTATTTTAACCTAGTCAGGATTTTTATCGCTATAGCGACGATCTTTCGTGGCAATAGCAACGAAAATTTTTCCTATCTCATTGGTCGGTGTTAACGGCTAGTTGAATATTTTATCTATATATACGTGACTTTAAGAGACTTTGTGACACACTTGCTATAGTTGCGACACTGTTCTTGGCTTTTATTTGAGCTGTATTTTTTCTATCACCCATCGGTTGAACAAATCCAATTCTCGATCTACATAGCCCGAATTTTGAGCTTGCAAGGTTAGTATGTTATTTTTTATTGATGTACTCATTTAACTTATAAAAAAAAATTCAAATGTCCAAATTTCATTTAGCTTGTTTTTTCCTTGATAATATATTATAATATGTGTAGTACCATATTTCATGTCTTTGGTTTCTAGATCTAGTTAGTATATTCTATGGAAAAGGGTATGTTGATTCCATAATATTATAGGTTTATGGAATCCACATACCCTTTTCCCTTCAATTGTAGCTATAATCTCTCTCTGTTTTCATTGATAAAGATATGGAATTGCTCTTGAAACTCAACCCTGATCGGTGAAATGATAGTAATTGATTGTCATTTTCTTCTCTCTTTTATTTTTAAGATCTAATAAAAAAACACCAACAAAGCCTGATTGAAGCTTTGATACCACTTGTTACATCCCTAGTACCCAAAAGGGATCACACTTGCATAAATTGAAAATAATATAACAGTGACAATAATGGTTGGGATAATTGCACACCTAATGGTTAGCAGCTAGCACTTACTAATTCAATTAAATGAGGGAAGAAATCTCCATGAATAAAATATTGAATTTGATTGTTATATTGATAAATGATAAGTTATGGTATATATAATATAGGGAGGAAACCCATGTTTATAACAACAAGGGTAATAACTGCAATATATTGTAACATTTCCCTCTTCCACATAAATTCTTTGCTATCCTCAACATTTCTCTCTTCCGCATATATATTAAGAGAAATATTAATAACATTTCCCTCTTCTGCATAAATTCTTTGCTATCCTCAACATATTGTAATAAATAATGGGTAGGTTGGCATTAGTGACAAGATAGCCTATTGATATTACATATAATTATTAATGTACGATAGATCATCCATTATTTAAGCATGCAAAACAAAACCCAAGACTAAATATTGTGGTTGATGTAATCAGGTCCGTATAATTTGCAAAACAAAGTACGAGAATTTCCATTATTTAAGCATGCAAAACAAAACCCAAGGCTAAATGTTGTGGTTGACATGATCGAGTGTGTACATCTGGACGATGGAGAAAGTGCACTCATCAACTCATTGGGAGATGAAACGAAGTCTCAAAATCCAAAGTGTATTCTTACATTTACTACACATAGAATGCTGGTAACATCAATCATTATTTGTACTTTTAATTAATACGTGGATATTTTTAGTTTTGTGGTTAATTGTCACCTCCAACCAGGGGAAATTAAAAAACAAATAATTTAATTTTTTTAGTTTTGTGGTTAATTGTCACCTCCAACCAGGGGAAATTAGTCACTTTAGAGTTTTTGACCAATCAAAAAATAGAATTTTGAATATTTAAAAATAAAAAAATATTTTTATTTATATATAAAATTCTCATTAATAAATATTTATTGAAAAACATTATAAAACATTGTTAAAATTTTTGTAAATTTACAAAAGTCAAAATGATTTTGACTTGCAATCAATTTCTATATTCCCTGCTTTAGAAGGGACTAATAAGATACATAAACACTAACCCTAAACTTCGGTTAGGTATATATGTCGTTATTATATAAAGAAAACATTTGTACACATATGACCTTATTATAAAGATGTTATCTATGTCGTCATGATGTTGATCCTCTACACATATGATCACCTTATTATAAAGATGTAGGTCACTGTAAATAAACATATCATAATTGAAAGAAGTATCTAAAATATAAAAAATTGACAGCTTAATGTTTGGTATGGTGTAGATAAGACAATTACTTGTTAGGACAAGAATTTGTCACAATGAATGAAAATGACATGAAGCTTGCTTGGTTAAGAGTGGTATTAGAGGTGAGGGGCGATGGAAAATGTTATTGCCCTTGCTATGATTGCAGAGGCTTGAAAAATAGAAGACTTTTAATAACAACAGCCCAAAGACATTGTAGGGAGAAGGGGCACGTCGAAGGGGGTTATGAATATCGTCCCTTTGTAAGAGGATTCAATATTTAATGTATTCTCTGTAATAATCAGTATGTCATGAATTTTTGTAATATTTCTTATTGGGATTTTTATATTTTCTATACAAATTAAATTTTCTACTTTGTTTTTAAATATATAGACGATGCCCCCAAAATGTCGACCTCCAGAGAGTTATTTTCCAAGTACTAGAAGAAATACTACTTTACAAGGAGATGAACTTTGAGATCAGAATATTGAAATTGTTGATCAAATTATTAATGATGATATGGATGGAGATAACGTTAGTGATTCAAATCAGGAAGATGAGATACATAGATTGATCCAAGACACATTTTCTCAAATGGATGAGGACAACCAGGATGATAGTCATGATGTTGATCCTCTACTCAAGAAGTCACGTCAACCTCTTTATGAAGGCTCAACAACAAATCTTTTATCTGTTATATTGTTGTTGGTGAACCTGAAGGTTCTGAATGGTTTATCAAACACATGTCTCACACAGATACTAAGGTATTTAATTTGTTAATTATTTATGCCTGCATGTTCACAAATACTTAAAAGGTTCAATTTTTTCCTATATTGCTATTGTTTTATAATTTGTAAATTAATATATTGGATGATATATTGATGATTAATATTGTTTACATTGACTTATTGTCTATAATTTTGTAGATTTTTAGGTGATGTTCTATTACCGATGTCAAATATGTTTCCATGCACATATCGATAAATATCAATGATTATGAAAGAAATTGGAATGGACTATCAGGTGTAAGGTTCTGCTCCACAAAGCCTTATAAAACTAGAAAAAAAAATAAAAAATAAATAAATAAATAAAAAAGAGATTTATTTTAAGGAAATGCTATCCTAACATTTTTAATACCTCATAACCAACATATATAAAATTTATTAAACTGAACATAATAAGCTTACGAACAACCATATAACATTACATATTCCTTAAATACATAAAACAAATACATAAATTAAAATGCCTTCATCTGATGCTAAACTCCCACTCTTTTTGTTGTCCTCCTTGCTATTGCCTTGCCCAACTTGTTTCTTGACCATACCCTACCCAAACCAACTAACCTCCCAGTCAACTAGGAGTAGCCTATCTAGCTCCCTAGCTCCAGGATACCGAAAGGAATCCTGACCCCATGCCCAAAACCCCCAGCAACCTGGTGCCCCCTGCAATGGTTCACCAAAAACCCCCAAAACCAAACTCCTCACACCCTAGATCCCCCAGAAAAATATGCCACAGAAATATATATCCTCCTCCTCAAAAATGCTTTCTTCCCCCCAAAAGAAAATCCCCCTCCCCATAAGACTCTTCCCCGTCATATCCCCCCTTCATCAACTCTCCTCCCCTTCGTTAATTTCCTTATATCCTCCTTTATTATCTTATCCCCCTTCTTTATTATCTTATCCCATTCATTATTATCTTATCCCCTTCTTTTAATGCTTCATTCCCCCCCCTGCATACGCAAGGTATTTAATTAAATAAATTAAAATTATTAAGCCCCTTTAATTCATTACACAACCTTTAATGAGTCAATTGATTAATAAATAAGTAATTAATTAATAGTATTAATACTAATCATTGTTTAACTAAAACCACATGAGGACAATTAATTATGCTTAATAATCCCTATGCAACTTTTAACTAGGGTTGTTACATACACCCACCCTTCAGGAAACTTCGTTCCGAAGTTAAGGTATCTCATGGTACAAAGGAAAAGAAACATGGTTCACACATTCATAACAATTAACCGACAATATTAGTAAGTAAGCCGAGAAAACTCATACATACTAGTGTACATGTACAAGAAATGCATGTGTAGCTAGTACATACAAGTCTCGTGCATGTACTAATAATCAATAACTATCACCCTTTAGTAATTTATGTATGCATCCAATCCAATCAACAAGACTAGTCTTTTATAAAAGACAATAACCAATCAAATGTTTGCGAAATCCATTAATTACAATTATTCAGTTCAACAATTTTATTTAGACAACTGTGGTTTAGTTATGTAATTATGAATATTCATATATACACATTTTCTTTTTAGAAGGGAAAACATTATATTCCACCATCAGACAAATCTCCATACTTTCTCAACTATGTCTACTCATCCTTCCTCCCTAACTTACTTCCATCTTCATTCCTATCCTTCCTCTGTTGGACTATCTTGGAGTGTCAACTATATTGACCTAACTCCAAATAGAACCCGTAAGCGGAATTGTCACTATCTCCACCAAGCTTCCCCAGCAAGCAACTGACAGTCATCATCACACGTCTTGGGGAGTGTGAGCTAACACTGTCCTCCAATGACTTCAGGTTTCGAAGGATACATGGTGGGAAATGCCTCCACCCCTCCTAATCATAACTAGGGTCCACACCCTACAATGGAATATACAGTGGCACCATGTTGCTGGGAGTTTTGTCATCGTTTATTCGATTTTAGGAAGTCTCATCACCTAAAATCTTGCACTGGTCCACATATCATAGCAATGCATCCAAACCAATATAATTTCACATATAAATATTCGTACCATAATGTTTCCCGGCTAGTGGTCATGATATCCACTTTCATCATCATTACGTTGGCTATTTCATAGCCCATAACCTGCATATTAGTTTGTAACACAAACTCATACATTTCTATGCATCATCATCATGTAATTGCATGCAATCATCATTTCAATTCGGTATCCGTGTACCAACAACTTAACATCAAGTTTTCAAGTTAGAAGTAGAACTCATAATATCCCATAATTCAATTTCGACATCCATTCATAAAGTTATCATTTACCAAATAGATTGCATCATATCCAACATCATCAATAACATTTAAACATTCATAAAATTTACATTCTCACAATATGTTGCATCATATACATCATCATCAATAACATTTAAATATTCATAAAATTTACATTCATAGTGTAGATCGCATTATATTCATCATCATCAATAACATTTAAACATTCATAACGGTTTATATGTCTTAAAAGTTTAAGTGTATCATTTAATAGTTTCACTGTGACTAGAAAATAAAGTATATAGGCCTCAGGTAATCATGGTTTTCTAAGTCAAAAGGTGGTGTTACATACACCCCACCTTCGAGAAACATATTCTCGAGGTGGTCAAAAAAGTGAAGGATAGTCTCGTCATAGTGTCTCGACGTCTTCCCAAGTAGCAGATCCTGGACTATACTTGTCCCATTGGACCTTAACTTGGTCTACCAGATGGTTCCTGAGCTGTCGAACTCTACAATCCAATATGCGTAATGGTTCTACCATGAGAGTTCCCACATCCGATACCTGCAATTCCTTCCAATTTAGTTTATGTGATTCATTAGCAACTTAATGACGTAAAACAGATACATGAAAGACATTATGAGTTTTATGCAAGTGGGGTGGCAGTACGAGATGATAGGCAACGGGTCCAATGTTCTCTTGGATTCTGAACGGTCCTATAAATCGAGGTGACAACTTTTTCCCCTTCCCGAATCGTATGGTACTTTTATTAGGCTTGATACAAATGAAAACCTGATCTCCCACCTCATAACTTCGGTCAGTCCTGTGTGCATCCTCATAACTTTTCTGTCTATCCTATGCTTCCTTCAGTCTCTGCCTAATTTCAATCACCTGTTTCTCCATCTCTTGAATCAATTATGGCCCAACTATTACTCGGTCTTCTAATCTATCCCAACTCAATGGCATTTTGCATGGCCTTCCATACAAAGCTTTGTAGGGTGGCATCCCGATGGAGCTATGAAAATTGTTATTGTAGGCAAACTCTACCAGAGGTAGGTACTTCTCCCATTGGGTTTGATTATCCATGACATACATCCTAAGCGTGTCTTCCATGACTTGATTTACCCTTTCGGTTTTCCCATCTATTTCAGGATGATAAGTTGTGCTTAGGTTCAATTGAGTCCCCAATGCTGACGACAAACTTGTCCAAAACCTAGAAGTGACTCTAGAGTCCCTATCTGAAATGATCTTCTTAGGTATCCCATGCAAATGGATAACCTCACTTACAAACACATGCCACATCAGTGACATCGTAAGTGTCTCTAACCGGAAGAAAATGAGCACTCTTGGTTAACTTATCCACTATCACAAGAATGGCATTATGGCTATGAGATGTGAGCAACAATCCCAAAACAAAATCCATAGAGATGACTTCCCACTTGGACATAGGAACATCATGTGGTTGTAGGAGGCCTGTCGGGTGATGGTGATAATCTTTCACTTGTTGACACTCTAGGCATTTGGTAACAAAATGGACTATATCACGCTTCATGCCTATCCAGAAGAAGAGCTTCCTCATGTCTGCGTACATATTCTTCACACCTGGATGCGCACAATAAAGTTCTCTATGGGATTTCTTCAGTATGATGCTTCGAATATCCCCATCTTTAGGGATGTACATCCTTCCTCGATATCTCAATAGTCTGTCTTCTTCCAGACTATATCCTACATACTTTGGATCTAAATGGCTCCCACTCTGGAGGTTTGAAGTAACTTCTAAATACCAACTATCTCCTTGGAGTTGCGTCAACACATGTTCCCTCAGATTGACCTTTAAGGGTACCAAGGAGAAGACACATGGTCTCCTACTCAAGGCATCTGCAACCACATTTTCTTTCCCCTTGATGTACAAAATACCAAAATCATACTCACTCATAAACTCACTCTATCACCTTTGCCTGGCATTCAGATTCCTTTGAGTGAAAAGATGTTTTAAACTTTGATGGTCCGTTTTGAGCTCAAAGTTTCGCCCCACAAGATAGTGCCTCCAAAGTTTCAGAGCTAGCATTACATCTGCCAACTCTAAATCATGAGTCGCATATAGCTCTTCATATTTCTTCAACTTCCTTGACGCATAAGCTATCACTCCTCCATCCTGCATTAACACTGCCCCCAACCCTTGCTTTGAGGCATCCATGCAGACTGTGAAGTCCTTCTCCATATCCGGTACTCATAGAATTGGCACACTAGTTAGTAACCTCTTAAGCTCAATGAATGCACTATCACATTCTTCCGTCCATTCATACCTGACCCCCTTGTGCTGCAAAGTGGTGATGGGTTTCACTATTTTTGAGACTACTTCCACAAATCTTTGATAATAACCTGCTAGCCTCATGAAGCTTCTCACCTCATGGGAATTTTTCGGCACTGGCCATTCCATAATGGCCTTTACCTTTTCCGGGTCCACAGAGATTCCTTCATCGAAAATGATATGACCTAAATAGTGGATCTCTTTCTGGAAGAAGGAACATTTCGACAACTTCCCATACAATTTGTTCTCTCTAAGGCAGGACAACACTACTCGTAAGTGTTCCTCATGTTCTCTTTCATTCTTGGAATAGATTAGGATGTCATATAGGAAGACTTGTACAAAATGGTCTAAGTATTTCTGGAATACGTCGTTCATGAGGCTCATGAATACTGCTGGCACATTGGTCAATCCAAAAGGTACTACGAAAACTCGTAATGTCCAAACCGAGTTCGAAAGGCGGTTTTTGGGATGTCGCCTTCCTTAATCCTTAACTGATGATACCCTGATCACAAATCAATCTTTGAGAATACCACTTCTCCTTTCATCTGATCAAAAGAGGTCATCTATTTGTGGCATCGATTACATATTTTTCACTGTAGCACGGTTAAGGTCCCGGTAGTCTATACATAATCGTAAGGATCCATCCTTCTTCTTTACAAAAATTACTGGTGCACCCCAAGGTGAAACACTTGGCCTTATTATCCCTAAGTCCAGTAACTCTTTCAACTTTATTTGCAACTCACAAATTTCCAACACTGTCATCCGATACAGAGTCTTGGAAATTGGTTCTACACCAGGTTTTAGCTCAATAGTAAAATCAATCTCCTTCTCAAGAGGTAACCCTGGTAACTCATTTGGAAAAACATCCTTAAATTCTAACAATACCAGGTATTGATCTAATGAGGTTCCCTTCTTTTCATTCACTGCTTCCACTATATATAGTCGACACCCTTGTCTCAAGCATCACTTAACCTTCATAGTTGAGATAAAGCGTAATGACACTTTTCTCCATACACCCTGAATCTCTATTAGCCTTCCTTCGTCGTTGACACAAAGCACCCTTTTTGTGAAACAATCCACCAAAGCTCGATGAGCTTCTAACCAATCCATTCCAATGATTAGGTCATATGCCCCAAGAGCAGTGACGTATACCTTCAACCTGGTAGTACACACTCCCAAGTATACTACACAATTATCATCACTAGGTCCCATCGCTTGTTTTTCCCCCGAAGCCATCTCGACTTGTTTAAATTCATCATGCTCATCGTGCTCATAGGCTACCAACCCACTCTTTTCTAATGCAGATGGTGAAATGAAACTATCTGTTGTACCAGAATCAAATAAAATATTAACATCGATATGATTTAGCATACCTGATGACTCCACCACCGTGGATTGATGTTCGGCCTAGTGATTATTAACCGCTATGTAAATATTGTGGCTACTACTTTCTCTTCCCATCGGGGCCTTCCCTTCTCTATGCATGAATCCTAATTGTAACTCTGGGAAGTCACGCTAGTAATGGGGTCCTTTGCACCCCCAATAGGTAACACGAGATTGATTCTACGCACTATTATGCGACTGTCTCTTTAATGAGTTCCTTCCCCTGGAACCCCTGCCCCTACTAGATGTTCCTTGAGATGGTTGTGGACCTATCTACATCGTTGGTGAAGAACGAGATGCTGCACTCACTGCCATTGAAATCCCTATGGTTACTGTCCTTGGTGCAACTCTGTTACCATATGGAAGTGGCCTTGAGCCCCCTCCCCTGGGAAATGTCCTAGGGGCCTTCCCCACGAATCCAGGACGATGCAGACAGGTCGACCTCATACCTCCATTCAAGTTCATGTGTTCCTCCACGTAACGTGCAATTTCCACTTCTTCTACTACTGAAGACGGTTTCCACATCCACACCATATCTTTGATCTTAGGGTTTAGCCCATAGACAAAGCGTTCTGCCTATCGTTGGTCATTATCCATGTATGAAACATATTTGACCAATTCCATAAACTTGATATCACACTCTTCTATGGTCCTGTTTCTCTGTACTAAGGCATGAAACGCTCCTACTTGATGTTCCTCATAGTAGGCTGGTATATATTTCCTTCGGAACCTCTCCTCGAAAAGTTCCCAAGATACTGTGTCTAGGGTAAGATGCAGTTGTCTTTCCAAGATGCCCCACCAGTTCAAGGCGCTGTCTCTTAACTGAAAAATTGCTATCTTCACCTTTGAGTTGAATGCATAGTCCCTTAAGGAAAAACACCTTGTCATGCCTTCCAACCATGCTTTTGCTCGTTCACTAGCGTGACCCCCGGCAAACTCTAGAATTTTGATCTTCTACAATTCTTGAGTGATGTCTTCAGGTGGGGGTCCTCCCCCTAAATCCCTTGACACTTCTAGATTACCCATTCCAAACGGTGGGGGTTCCACTTCGGTCCTTGCTGGTTGTCGCCCCTTTAAAGTCTCATTTATAGCCTCCAAAGAGTGCAGTATGAGAGCTAGTTCCGACGATGGTGGTGGCGGTGCTAGCAGTTTTGGCGGTGCCTACAACGATGCTCCCCTGCCTCAATTCCCATGAGTCCTAACCATCCTATAATATTTAACCTGCATCAACCAAATTTGTCAGGGTGAGTTCAAGGACATTTCAAATTAGTGCTACTTAAACTAGAAAATAGGGTTAGGCGTAAGTTTCTTTTACTTGTCTGTAAACAGATGTTACTTGCTTTAGGGGATTGGCTAGGTTACGGCTAAAGCATCTAATATTGATTTCTTCGCCTAAGAAAACTATTGACTCCCTTGCCCGATAGCTACGCTAGCCTTGCGCCATACTCTCCAATTCCTCTAGCTTACTTTCCTAGTGTGTATGTCACCTCCTTTCTGCTTGTCCTAGTCTAAGTCCTTTAACTTTTTGCTTACAACTAATTATCCTTCGATGTTTGACTCGTGGGCTCTCCTTGTCGCATTGTACATATGCGTTGAATTGTGTGTCTTGGTGGTTGTAGGTGCGAGTCTTGAGGATTGTAGAGTGGCTTTCAAGCATTGGAGCTTAGCGCTTGGTTTTGACTGGTTGAATGGAATGGAAGTTTGGCGATTGGCTTGATGAGTTGTGTGTAAGGTCTCGTGAGCTTGACGCTTGGATAATCGGAGATTATTCTTCAGGGTAGTACCTTGCTACTATTGATAATTAAATTATTTATATGTGAATTTATTTTGTAAAAGTGATATGTGTGGCACGTTGGTGTTTGGTCATTTCTTAAGGCTTGGGCTTGGTGGGTGGTCGTGGGTTCAAAACCCATATCACCCCCTTATGTAACACATTTTTTTTATATAAATATGCAATTTTAATTAATTAATTTAAATTTTGAAATCCCTAATTTAAAATAAAACCTAATTTATTTAATTTATTTAAACTATAGAATTGTTTATTATATATATATTTTTTTGGATATAAGAATTTAATTATAATAAATGAAATAGATAAATATATTAAAAAAACTATATTAAAAATTTATTAAAAACTTACCTCGCAGGCCTAGACCTCGCATGCGATCCACGTGTTGCTCCTTATTTCTGGAAAATAATAAAAAAAATAAAGTTATCATTTAAACCCTAAAAGGCACCATTCCTTTATCATTTGCTTGGTTGTCTGGTGCTTTTGCAGGGAGAGTTTGAAGGAGGGAATTTAGGCGTGGCCAAGGATTCGGTTCCTCCCTCGGCCTTGGTCGTTGAGCTATCGCTCTCTCCCTCTCGATGGGTGTGGAGCCATGGGTTCTCTTGGGCATGGCTCTGCACTGGCTTGTATATTATTTTTGTTAGCATCAGAAGTCACTCTTGGATTGCTTGCAGGAGCAGAGCCCAACGCCCATCAGTTTTATGTCACAATAGTTTTAATGGGTGATCAAATGGGTACAGAATCAGGAAGATATCGCTCTAACTTGGGAACTGACTCCAGTATGTAAGGAACAAAAGAGGTCTTGATCTAACTTCAGTTAGTGAGTTGATTTAAAGATGAGCAGGTTGAAGACTTGGTGAGAGGAGTGAGCAAACTACCTCAGGCAACAGGCCTTTCAACAATTTGTAGAAGAAAAACTCTGAATGCAAGATCCTCTTGGTTCAGGGCTTCGAGAAACTAAAAGGGGGACTTGACTGGATCCTCCAATTCCAATTCGTTCAGTGCTAAGAAAATCACAAGGGTCGATTAGAAGCAATGCAATTTTTATAGTGATCCAACCTACATCATCCTATAACAGTTACAACTTGACTAGATCCTCAAATTTTGAGCTAATCTAACACAGTATAGACAAAGACGTGAAAGAAACTGGCATTCATAAGGCAAGAAGTCTCAAGAGTCCATGCATAACTAGAATAACAATGCTTCATTAAACTTTTACAACCGAGAGCCTTGCTCAACCATCGATTCTTACAAAATACAAAGACTGAGTCTATATACTCAGAAAAATTTGCCTAACAGAGGCGTGCTTAGTCATCCAAGGCATGCTGTCCCTTCAGTCAGACTCGGATGGATATTATTCATTAGGCTCCATATTAACTGCGCATGGCTCGTGCAAGGGGAGTAGCTGAGCCATTAAGTGCCGAGTTAGCGTGTGCAGACCTCTCTGGCTATTCGAGAACTCGGCATGGCGTCTTTGGAAAAAATTGGTACAAAGGACCTTTACGGGTAGACAACATGCCAGATCCTCCATAATTTACACTTAATGAGTGAGGAGAGGTTTCAACCACCCCCTCTCACCTTCATTTACTTCAATCGAGAACCAGGATTGATATTGAATCGGATGGCACCTGGAGATCGTGATGATCCCTTTTGTGACTAAAACCCGACGCCTTTGACCCCTCTTGCATAGCTCTTTCATTTCCCAAGTGACCACGGGCTGTGACCCTGCGTTTATTCTCAAAGTTGCTTTCGACATTTGTAAATAGGAAGGAGTTGATCCTTGCTTATCATAGTTGTGATGAGCAAAGCGTTGATATGGCTTAATAGGGCGCCACGCGTCCCTCTCAGATCTGATGGTCCCGAACTCACTTGGCGATATTGTGGGCCCGACTTTGGGCACTTTCGGCGCTTCAAGGTTCAGAGCTTCTAGATGTAAAACGACATGGAACCCTCAACCTTTGAACTCCCAAATGCCGAAATATCGATGGGACTAGATCTCGCACCATGCATCCTTTGGACGGATGGCTGCTATCCTTTCCTGCGTGCAATATGGGCATTGTCCATCACGCTAATCTCAACGTAACTCCACTAACAGTGATTTCTCGTCGATCGTTGATCTACTCCTATGGATGAATCTGGACCCTCGACAATATGATTTTGCCCGCTTACTTGCTTGAAAGCCTGAAACGCAATTTTTTTGTGCTGCACTTGAGTGCTTCTTGTGCAACTTGCAGACCTGAATACTCTTGTGCCCAGGACAATAATTATTACTAACATTAGGCTCCATGGGGGATAAAGTCATTCCTGTGATGATCTAAGGACTCATTTTGTGGCTCCAGTTCCTTGTTGTTGGGCTATGGAGTCATTTATTTAAAACTTAAAGATGGAAAGAAAAACAATATTTACAACTGCAAAAGAGCCATGTGCAGCTCAAGAGAAAAATCTTTTTAGGAAATGTCCATTCACAGGGCCATTGAAAGCTTCTTGATCCTTCAAATCCTGTAACCTATAGGTGTTATTTGAGAATACTTCGGAGACTTTGAAAGGCCCGATCCACAGGGCCTCAAATTTTTTGTGCTTGCCTTTATCTTGTTTAGGAGCATCCCATTTCAGTACCAGGTCTTGTATCTGAAACTCTTCCTTCTTGGCCTTCTTATCAAAAACCTGCTTGATCTTTTGTTGATGGTCATGAATTATGCTCATTACCTGCTCCTTGGCCTGCTGGACTTCCACTAGCTAATGAATTCTTCTGATTATTTCATCAGGCTCCTCTAGATGATCCTGGAAGAATTTTGCTACAAGAATGGCTAAATGGGAGGGAAAAATAGCCTCTGCTCCATAGACTAATTGGAAAGGAGAGATGCCTAGAGATCTCTTTGTGGTCACTAGATCAGCCCATAGAGCAAATTTCAATCTTGAATGCCAGGCCTTCTTGTTGTATTCCAACAGTCTTTTGATGATCCTTATCAGGCTTTTGTTAAAGGACTTTGCTAAACCATTGCCTTGGGGATAGTATGGGGTGGAGTGAATTAGTTTGATCCCGAATTGCTCACAAAACTTGGCTAATGGTTTATCCCTAAAAGAGGTTGCGTTATCAGTGACAATCTTACTCGGGCAGCTGAATATTGTGATGAGGTCTTCCAGGAATCCAATGATTACTTTGTGGGAAGCACTCCTGGTGGGGATAGCTTCAATCCACTTGGTAAAGAAATATGTAGCAGTCAGGATCCATCTGTGCTGCCCACTGGAAGCGGGGTGAATTTCTCCAATGAAATTTAGGCCCCATTGTTGGAAAGGTCCTGAAACAACCATAGGATTTAACGGCAAAGACTTGAGCTATTGTTTTCCTACAAATCTTTGACATTTGATGCAGGCTCTGACCCTTTTGCAGACGTCAGTGAATACGGTGGGCTAGTAGTATCTAGCCCTAAGGATTTTGTAGGCCATGGTTTTCCATAAATGATGCCCTCCACATAGGTTGTCGTGAAATTCAACCATGATCCTGTCAGCCTCTTGCGGATCCACACATTTCAAAAGCAACCCCAGGGGGGTCTTTCCAATATAAAACTTGATTGATAGGGCAGTATCTGATTACTTTGAGCTTTAGAGCCTTTGCCTTGTTTCTTTGCAGGCCGTCTGGAGGCCACAACTCCTACAGGAAATATATGACATCCTTATACCAGGGACATAAAGCCAAATGGGGCTCCCTTTGAGGGTCTATTTCAGACAGTCGATCCTGCTAAATTCCCGAGCATTCGTTGATGAAACTTACCCCCAAAGCTTGGAAATTTTCTTCATCCAATAGCTTGGCTAAACCTTGACCTTTGATCAATTTGGTAGGCTTTATTTCTAGGTCAAATTCCAGAATCTTGGCTATCCACTTACTCCTCCTCCCGTCTATGTCAGGATGAATAAGAATGTCTTTGACAGCAGTTGAGGGGACATAGGCAATGACTTTTTACTGCAAGACATAGGTTCTAAAGGCATTGAGAGCCTTTACCAGGGCATAGGCCTACTTCTCCATAGTGTCATACCTTACTTAGGCATCCCTTAATGCCCAGCTGAAATAGGCAATAGACTGCTCTAGCCCAACCTTATTCGTCTGTAATAAAACAGCAGCCACCGTGTCAGGTGAGGCAAAGGAGAAAATAAGGAAATACTTTAAGTAATCGGGACTGATAAGCATAGGGGCTTCAGCAAAGGCCTTCTTTATTTTCTCAAAGGACTTTCGCGATTCAGAAGTCCACCTTACTTCATTTCCTTTTCTTAACATGGCTGTTATGAGTTTTACCTCCTCAGCAAAGTTAGGAATAAACCTCCTCAGAAAATTAATCTTGCCAAGGAAAGATTGGACCTCCTTCCTGGATCTCAGGATTGATAAGGCTTGTATTGCCTCGACTCTGCTAGGATCGATCCTGACTCCTTTCGCTGATACTATGTGGCCTAGTAACTTTCCCTCCTGCATGGCGAACATAGATTTCTTGGGGTTTAATGAAATGCCGAAACTCCTGCATTTCAGGAAAACCTTTCTGAGATGACAACAGTGTTCTTTATCAGATTTCAAAAATATTGTTATGTCATCCAGATAGATGACCACAAATTTATCCTTTTCCCCAATGAAAGCTATATCCATGGCACGCTGAAACGTTGCCCCTGCATTCATCAATCCAAAAGGCATTTTGGCATACATGAACGTGCCCCATGGAGTGGTAAATGTCGTCTTTTCCATGTCCTCGGGAAGAACAAAGATTTGATTGAAGCTGGGGAAACCATCGATCATGGACATCCTAGATGCTCCTGTTATCCTCTACAGTATATGTTCCATCTTTGGTAAGGGGTGGTTATCCTTTCGTGAGCTTCTGTTCAGGTTTCTGAAGTCTACACAGAGTCTGATTTCTCCATTTGTTTACCTTACTGGTACCAAATTGTCCACCCATTCTGAATATCTCAGTGGTACGATGATCTGGGCCTATAGCAACTTCTTCACTTCCCTCTCCATGATAGGCAGCAACATAGGATTGATCTTTCTTAGCTTTTTCCTAAATGGCTTCACCTCCCTTTTCAACGGGATTTTATGCTCAATGACAGAAGTGTTATATGTTTTGAGATCTTCATAGGTCCAGGCAAAAACATCAGCAAATTCCCTCAAAAGTCCAGCGTATTCAGACCTCTACTCCTTTGTCATACTTCTTGACAATTTGTCCAACTTGGGCTCACTCTTAGTGCCAATGTTGCACTACATAGTATCATCGTCATCCTCCAAGATTTCCCCTTTTAATGATACATCATTTCTATCAAAAAACCTTTCGAAAGGAACCAGTCCCCTTGGAATATGGTTGTTGGGGAGCTGCACAATGTTACGCTCTGCAATCTTATTCAGAAAATTAACCCCATCAAGATTTTCTTCAGAGACAGAGTCTTGGTCGATATGCATCTCTGAAAATTCTCCGACAGTCTCCAAGAATCTCTTGATCTCAAGTTCATCCTCGAATACCTTCCAATGTTTGACGTTGTCAGGTATGGAGGGCCTATATTTTACTTCTACATCGTATCTAAATTTGGGTGGCAAGGGCACTTTGAAACTGCTCGCTGATGTAGCCAAGGAATCGACCACTGTGTTCTTCTCTCTTGGGACAAAAGAAATGTTGAATGTTGAGAAGAAACTATCAACTAAATCCCATACCTCATTTATGTAGCTTCTGAGTCAAGGATGCTTAGCCTGATAAGTGTTTCTGATCTGTTGAACCACCAACTCTGCATCTCCGAACACTGCTACCTCCTAAATTCCCATTTTCTTTGCAGCTCTTAATCCTAGAAAAAGAGCTTCATATTATGCCACATTGTTAGTAGCTTCAAATTCTATCTTGTATGAAAGAGACATGGTTTCCTAAGCAGGTGATACAAAAAATACCCCAACACCAGCGCCTTCCCTGGAAGAGGCTCCATCAAAAAACATTTTCTAGATGGGGGAATAAAATTCATGAGTGGTGGGCTGCTTTCTGAGTTTAAGAGGAGGCTCAGGAGCATGAGTGAGTTGTAGTAAACTGGAACCTAAATCAGTGTCCAAGGAAAAAATGGGATGGTTGGTAGGATTGGCTTCATCATTAATTATATAGGCCAATTGGGCTTCTCTATATAGCCTCCTATGCTCTCCTCAAAACACTGGGATAGTAGCATAGGTTAGGTCCATCTACAGAGTTCCCCCCAGTCTTTTTATCCAAGATCTCGATAACAACATACCGAACTTGGGGGGGACATCAGCCACTACAACATCCATGACCACACTTTTCATGGGCAATTGAAACAAGGTCATGACCAGGTCTTTGATGACTCCTAGACATTGAACTTTCCTGGAGTCGAAGGAATAGAGGTCATGGTAGGCTCAGGTGACTTCTAGCCCTAACTCTTCCATGACAGTTTTGGGCATGAGGTTGTGAGAAGCCCTCGAATCCATCAAGCATTTGTGCAGTACCTTGTCATGTATGTTCAAGGAAGTGTAGAAGGGAGGGGATGAGTCATTTCTATCTTCTACCATAGGACCTAGAATAACTACAGGCTTTTCATCTTGTAAATTGATGGAGTCTGTGAGAAGGCACGAGACCTCAGACTGTAAAATCTCAAAGAAGCATCTTTTGAACACTTCATGTTTAATCAATTCGGTCAGGGGCACAAGGATTCTGATCTTTTGAATTTCATGCTCGAAATTAAAAGAAGATGTAAGATTTGGGATTTCTCTTATTTCGGGGACATGACTCTGGACTATGGGAGAGAGGGGTTGGGTATTCTTACCTCTGTGACTGTCTGCTACTTCATTAGCAAGTTTCTCTGTTCTAGTGAACTGCTCAGGAGCATCAAGTGCTACTATCCTTTTCTTGGACCTCAGGTCATACCTGCCTTGGCTGCCACTAGCCTTGTTTTCTTTGCTTAGTTCATTTAGCTAATTGTTCATGAGAGACTCCTCATATGCTGATTGAGTGAGATGAGGAAAAGGAGGAGTGTCTCCGAAGAAATGGATTTCAAGATCAATCTCATCTATTTCCCCTTCTTCATCCCTGGCCATAAAATTGTTTTGGAATGGGGTCTAAAGTTTCTGGTCTTCTCTGTCTCTTCCCCTCTCTCTTTGCACAGTCGGGGAAACAACATTGTTTGGCCTCCTAAATCCTCCTTTATTTTCGGTGCTTTGAGGGCCCTTGCATGCTTGCCTCCCCTCCACCTTCATTCTCTCCATCTCTGCAGATAGAGACTTCACCATCTTGGTTAGTTCATCCACTTGAGGGTGGGGCACTGATGGGCTAGAAGTTGAGGCTTTAGATATTCCCTTTTCCCTGTCTCCGTTGGCCTTGTTCCTCAGTCTATCATCTGCTAATACATTAGATTCCACCTCTATGGCTGCATCTTGCATTTGACCTAAGGAGGTGGCTTTTCTTTCTCTCAATAAAAGACAAAAATCAGGACCAAACGCATTAGCATAAGAAATCTTGGCCGAGGCTTCTGAGGGTTTTATCTCAGCAAGAATTTTATTATACATCTTATTGAATCTTTTGGAGAAGTCAAAGACATAATCTCCTTCCATCTTCTTCAAATACCTAAACTCTGTCATGTAATACATGAAATCATTCCTATCTCCCCACTGCCTCAGGAAAGAACTAGCCAGAGCTTCGATCCCGACAATAGATCTGGGGACCAATCCTCTAAACCACTTCCTCACCTCACCATCCAGGCTCTGGACGAAAACTCTCATCCAGACGTCTTCATTTTCAATGTTCAAGTTGTTTGCATAACTGTAGAAAGTAGCCAGGTGCTCTTTTGAAGTTATGTCCCCTTCCCCAGTGAACTTGGGCATATACTTCACGTAATCTACACCAGGGAGAGGATTCATTGGATGGGGTAAGATTAAGGGAGCATATCTGGCAGCAACTATGGCATCCATTCTATTTAGAGGGGGATTAGCACTAGCCATAGGGATACTAGGTGAAGGAGAAATTGGAGGAGAAGGAGTTCGTGAAGGGAATACTGGGAATGAGTCTTGAAGTGGAATGGGAAACAAAAGGGGATTTAAGGAGAAGGCTAACGGGTTCAAGTCAGCAGATGCCCCTCTTTGTGTAGGAGTGGTAGAAGTAACAAGAGGAGGAGTGGTAAAGATATAAATGGGGCACTCTTCGGGGGTCCTGGGTCTACGCCAAAGTACAACCTCAGAGGAGAGGGGAGTGATAAGGACTTCTCCCTCCAATCCCAGACCAAGAGGTGAAAACTCAACAGGAACACTCTCGAAATTCAGGAAACGAGAAACCTCAAAAAAAGGTCTATTAAGAAATTGAGGAGGATAAAATGGAGTTCCTACAAAAGGAGATGGCGGATTACCTAGTTCAGTGGTGGAATCTTCTCCTTCAGAGGCCTTTCCTTTTATAAGAACCTCCTCCAGATCAGTTTTAGGTGTAGATAGAGGCAGTTGTGGATGGGACTGCGTGTGTCTGCCTCTGAAAGACACAATTATCACGATAGGTTCTCCACAGTGGAGTCATCACAATGGAGTCGCCAGGTGCATAGTAGAAATCTTCAAAGGATATGATACCTGATGCACCTTCAGAATCAGAGGCTCAATGTCATTTAATCCCGGGGAAAATTTTCAACTTCGTCCTCGAGAACGACGCCAAAAATGTTAGTGTCAGAAGTCACTACTGGATTGCTTGTAGGAGCAGAGCCCAACGCCCATTAGTTTTATGTCACGATAGTTTTAATGGGTGATCAAATGGGTAGAGACTCAGGAAGATATCACTCTAACTCAGGAACTGACTCTGGTATGTAAGGAACAAAAGAGGTCTTGATCTAACTTCAGTCAGTGAGTTGATTTAAAGATGAGTAGGTTGAAGACTTAGTGAGAGGAGTGAACAAACTACCTCGGGCAACAAGCCTTTCAGCAGTTTGTAGAAGAAAAACTCTGAATGCAAGATCCTCTTGGTTCAGGGCTTCGAGAAACTAAAAGGGGGACTTGACTGGATCCTCCAATTCCAAGTCGTTCAACGCTAAGAAAATCACAAGGGCCGATTAGAAGCAATGCAACTGTTACAGTGATCAAACTTACATCATCCTATAATAGTTGCAACTTGACAGGATCCTCCAATTCCGAGCTGCTCTAACACAGTATAGACAAAGACATGAAAGAAACTGACATTCATAAGGCAAGAAGTCTCAAGAGTCCATGCATAACCAGAATAACAGTGCTTCATTAAATTTTTACAACCGAGAGCCTTGCGCAAACATCAATGCTTACAAAATACAAAGACTGAGTCTATATACTCAGAAAAATTCGCCTAACAGAGGTGTTCTCAATCATCCAAGGCATGGTGTCCCTTCAGTCAGACTCAGATGGATATTCTTTGTCAGAATCCATCTTAATTGTGCATGGCTCCTGCAAGGGGAGTAGTTGAGCCATTAAGTGCCGAGTTAGCATGTTCAGACCTCTCTGGCTAGTCAAGGACTCGGCGTGGCATCTTTGGAAAAAATCGGTATACAGGACCTTCATGGGCAGACAGCTTGCCAAATCCTCCATACTTTACACTTAATGAGTGAGGAGAGGTTTCAACCACCCCCTCTCACCTTCATTTACTTCAATCAAGAACCAAGACTGAGATTGAATTGGATGGCACCTGGAGATCGTGATGATCCCTTTTGTGACTAAAACCTGATGCCTTTGACCCCACTTGCATAGCTCTTTCATTTCCCAAGTGACCACGGTCTGTGACCCTGTGTTTATTCTCAAAGGTGCTTTCGATGTTCATGAATAGGAAGGATTTGATCCCTTCTTATCATAGTCGCGATGAGCAAAGCATCGAGATGGCTTAATAGGGTGCCATGCGTCCCTCTTAGATCTGACAGTCCTGAACTCACTTGGCGATATTGTGGGCTCAACTTTGGGCACTTTAGGTGCTTTGGGGTTCGGGGCTTCGAGATGTAAAATTACATGGAACCCTAAACCTTTGAACTCCCGAATGTCGAAATGCCGACGCAACTAGATCTTGCACCACGCATCCTTTGGATGGACGTCTGCTATCCTTTCCTGCGTGCAATATGGGCGTTGTCCATCGTGCTAATCTCGACGTAACTCTGCTAACCGGGATTTCCCTTCAACCGCTGATCTACTCCTATGGATGAATCTAGACCCTCAACAATATGATTTTTCCCGCTTACTTGCTTGAAAGCCTAAAACATAATTTTTCCATGCTGCACTTGGGCGCTTCTCATGCAATTTGCATACCTGAATACTCTTGTGCCTAGGACAAGAATTGTTACTAACAATTTTGAAAGCATTTATATATATATATATATATATATATATATATATATATATTGCTTAAGTTGGTTTATGCGCCGAGATGTCCACTGGAGTTCAACGCTTGTAGGCAGTTTCCCAACTGTCCTGCCTTCGCGCTCCATTGGGAATACCGTAGACAAAACTTGCGGGAAGAAATATTACAGTTCAGTGGATAGCTCGTCTAGCTCAGTTGGTAGAGTGCAAGACTCCTAACCTTGCGTAGACTTTGGCATTTTGGTGGGAGGAATTTGATTTGTAGTTAGATATGTGATTTGTCTTAGTGTTAGGGATCAACACTGGTGCACTGGTAGGCTACCCACTTACACTCGGTCGCTGGCTTGTATATTGTTTGACTTGGGCACTGTCTTGTGTGCCTATGGGGAGGTCCAGGGTTTGAACCCCACGGACTTAATACAACTTGGCACAGGCCATCCAACCTGTGTGCTATGCCTGGTGCTCATTTTTTTTTTCTAAACTGGGGTTTGTGCGCTGGCTCGCNTATATATATATATATATATATATATATATATATTTACATATCCATCTCTGTTCTTTTGTTTTTTATTATCTCATTTTTTTTGTTTATAGTCGGATGCACTGTGAAATAGCTTAGGTTGTTCTCCTTGGTCATGGCTTGAGTGCTGACTTGTGCAGGTGGACGCATCGCTCCTTGGGACTATGCGTTGTATTATTTTTGTATTACTTGGTGCTAGGTTACGTAGAGCACTATGAATGCCCCCTGATGGCTCCTTCTCCCTATGACTTGGCTTTGATATGTGTTGTTGAATGTCCTTCGTGACCAATAGTTGAGGGACTTAGTTTGGAGATTGGGCACCAATCTCACGTCTATTCATATCACTGTTGGGTAGATATCACCCTAGGGTTTGAATTCGTGGCGTCTGATCTTGTTTGGGGTCTTTCTAATGCCATTTGCTTTATCTCGATCGCCTAAACAAGCCAGACACTAAGATTACTAACTCTAGAATCACAACTTGGTTTTTTCAAAAGATGAATACCATGGATTGGGTGAGAGGTGATGATCGTTGATAAATAATGGAAGAGAGAATGGCTTGTCATGGAAAAATGAATCAGTTTGTTAACCTTTTACTTTCTTATTCCTTTGCTTTATTGAAGAGGTCGATTACTGGAGTTTCAGCCAAGCTTTTGCTGGTTATTTGAATATTCAGCTCAGTTTGGGATTTTGCCGGTTATTTTGGGG
>ML794274.1:375975-409448 GCA_009831015.1 Picea engelmannii
TTTCTCTTGTTGTTAAAATGACTTCAATTAGGACTATTTTAAGTCTTGTGGTAGTAGAAGATTTGCATCTTGAACAGTTAGATGTAAAAACAACTTTTCTCCATGGGGATTTGGAGGAAGAGATTTATATGCAGCAGCCACAGTGGTATAAGGTCAAAGGGAAGGAGAATTTGGTATGCAGGTTGAAGAAGAGATTATATGGCCTAAAGCAAGCTCCAAGGTAGTGGTATCTGAAGTTTGACAGGTTTATGAAAGAAAAGGGTTATAGTAGATGTCATTCTGATCACTGTGTTTATTTTAAAAATCTACAAAATGGAAGCTTTATTATCTTGCTATTGTATGTAGATGACATGCTTGTTGCAGGGTCTAATGTGAAGGATATAAATATGCTCAAGAAGAAATTAGCCAATTCATTTGCAATGAAGGATTTGGGTGCTGGAAAGAAAATCCTTGGTATGAGAATAACAAGAGACAGGAAAAATCGCAAACTGACATTGTCTCAGGGTGACTACATAGAGAAGGTGTTGTAACGCAGACCCCGACCCTCAGGCCGAGATCTACACAGGATATTCACTAAAACCATGCCAAGGGTTAATCAAACCCTTTGTTTAAGCCCCAAAATATTTTGGGCTTCACTAGTTGGCGGTTCTCGATGCTATGTCACAACTTTTACAATCGCCGAAATGCGAAACGTCAATGAAGGTTGACTCCTCCAATGCAAAGAACACATGCCACCTGTTACCCACTAGTTTCATCTTTCAGGACTTTGAGTGAACAACCAACAATTGTTCCTCTTCCCTTATGGTTCCTCGAACTCCGAAATTCTAGAATTCCGAAATGGGGTCAATGTCCCATGGAATGCAAGATCGATGGCCTTTCAGGATTTTCTCTGAAGCTTGACCCCTCTTTTGACTTCTACCACACATATCCTTTGACTGATACTTGGGACCCACCTTTCAATGTTTCTCTCTTCGCAATTTCAGGAATTTTGTTGACCATGCAACTCTACCTCTTGAGTCCCAAAACCTGATTGGTGCCCAATGGCTACTGTCCCTCAACTTTTTAGGAATTTTTCCTTTCCCTCTTCAGGATTTCGTGAACCAGGAGTTCACGACTCTCGACCCCAAATCACCTGTCATGCCAATTCTCGAATTCCTAAATAGAAACCTTTTTGGGATTCTGTGTACCGAGAGTTTGAAACTCTCGATTCCAAAAATCACAGCCTCCTCTATTTTCCGAACCCCGAAACGCTGAAATACCGGGATTCCACTCCAGAAACATGTCACGTTTCGCGACTTCGGGGTTTTCAATGTCAAGTGTCCTAGCTCCTTGTCATCATAGTTTCCGGAATGCTGAACCCCGAAATACCAAAATGCTGAAATCCCACACCTGATAATCCCTTTTGTGATTCGGGAATTTGAGTGACCAAGGATTTTGGCCTACACTCCAAACTTATGAATCCTGAATTCTTGAAATGATCTAATGGCTCAAACTGACCACGATCAATAGTCCACGTTGATTCTTGATATTAGGGTGGTGGGTTCTTCCAACTCCTAACCACCTTACAACTCCTCTGGATCCTACAGTCCTCACGATTTTGTGAGTTCTCCACAGATAATTCTGACCACCAGATGCACTCCTCGATGACTTATGCCCAAACGACTCAGTGTTCTCCCTCCTGAACTTAACTTCTATGAGATGATTTCGATCTCCATCTCCCTCTGAACACATCAAAGGTGTTATCCTTCCTGAGATTTTACTTGTAAACTCAAGATTCTAAAAGGATCCCTGCTCGCACTCCTTGCGGAAAGCCTTCAAATAACCTCTGGTTATTTGAGTCTCCGACCATGTGCACTCTTTGCAACAGTGGTCCTTCAACCTTCCTTCTGGATTTATAAAATCCAAGGCTTCAATTGGCCTGAGCACACCTTGCATGGCTCTATGCTTCACCCGCACTTCATCTTGTATGAGAAAAACGGTATCTCTCCTCAGATTTCTAAGATAAAACTCAGACCCTCGTCAACGCACACCTTGCGGATGTTCACTGCACCCCTTGCAGGAATTCTCAGGAAGAGAAACAATTGAAACTCATTATTTTCCTCTCTCAGACTTCATGCATTCAACATGAAATCACACACGCAATACAACATTGAAAGAAATGAATAATAGAGAAACAAATCAATTGTAAACATACCATTCCACAAATGTAAATAGTAAGAATCATAACACCATGAAAATTGAGTCAAAGCTTCATATATTAACTCAAGTGTTCTTATACATGGGTTCTTCTCTACAGCTCTCTGCTATAGCTCTATAGATTATGAATTCTAAATGATCATCTCGTTACAATGATACAAGGGTGAGGGTGTGTATATCCGTTTTCCCTCCTATATTTCTAAACTGTCTAATCTATTAAATTAAATCTACCTACTTGCATTCATTACGCATAAATGCCTCTACATTCTACAGATGAGAGCAGTGCTCAAGGTCTGTTTACAATATCTAGATATAAATGTAAGTACGCTTCCCTTAGCTATTACATTAATGTCCATCCATTACTCTCAAAACACTTCAAAATGTGCGCTGGGGATTTTCCAACTGTCTCCCACTTTTATGTTGTTTGGCTGGCTGCTTACGATGCCCCTACATCATACTCCCTCGCTTGAAAATTTTCATGAACTCATGTTCATGAGCTCTTGCACGGTCTGTCCATGCCTATGAATTGTTGCTTCATCTTCCCAACTGGAATCTTCAACTGGATGTCCTTTCCACTTGACCAAGTATTCAAAATACTCTTTCCTCCTGGTCTTTTTACTAACCCTTTTGTCAATTATGCCTTCCATCTATGGCTTTTCAGCTACAGGCATTTGTTTTTTCCATTGAATTTCTTTCTGTTCCTCCTCTACTCCTACTTCTTCGACTCTGTAAGGGTACAAATCCTCAACATTGAATATCCGTGAGATTCCAACCCCATCGGGTAATTCAATCTCATATGCGTTTGCCCCAAATTTCCTTATGACCTTGCATGGTCCAATCTTTTTCATCTTCAGCTTATTATATGTTCCCCTTGGGAACCTTTCCTTCCTCAGATGTGCAAGAATTAGATCACCAACTTCAAATTGAAGTTATCACCTATGTTGATCTCCTCTCCACTTGTATTCTTGACTTGAACTCTATAATCGCTCCTTAACTTGGCTGTGGAGCTCCTTCATTCCTTCTGCAAAGTCCTCTACACTAGCACTCCTGAATTCATTTTGTTCTGAATCTTTCAATTCAGAAACTCCCCTTGGCTGCATTCTATATACAATCTAGAATGGACTCTTCCCTGTGCTTCTATTGAGTGAATCATTGTAAGCGAATTTCACCTGTGACAGAATGTGATCCCATTGACCGTGGTGTTCAGTCACTAAGCTCCTTAGAAAATATCCCAAGATCATGTTCACGACTTTTGTCTATCCATCCATCTAAGGATGATATGCTGAGCTAAAAGACAAACTTGTCCCCAACTTCTTCCATAAGGTCATCTAGAAATTCTCTACGAACTTGGTATCTCAATCAGACATGATACTTTTTGGCAATCCGTGAAGTCTGACGAATTCCTTGAAAAATAGGTTCGCAATATGAGTTGTGTCATTGGTTTTCTGGCATGGTATGAAATGTGCTATTTTTGAAAATCTATCAACTACCACAAATATTGATTCATATCCTCTCTGTGTCCTTGGAAGTCCCAATACAAAATCCATGCTCACGACATCCCACGGCCTTTCAGGTATGGGTAATTGTTGGTATAACCCTGTGTTCTGCCTTTTTCCTTTTGTGTGCTGACAAATTTTGCACCTGTCTACAAATTTCTTGACATCTGTCCTCATCCCTGGCCAAAAATATGAGCTATTCAACTTTGAGAACATCTTGTCATGAATGAAATGTCCAGCCAATCCTCCACTGTGTTTTTCCTTTAGCAAATTCTCCCTCATGGAGCATTTTGGAACACATAGTTGATTTCACCTAAACAATAATCCATCCTAGATCATGTATTAAGTCCATTGGCTTCTATCCCTGAGAATTGGATTCTTAAATGCCTCATATGCCTCCTTAAAATCTGGGTCATCCCTGTACATTTCTTTGAGGTTATCAAAATGCAAAGTCTTGACTCTGAATTCCTGCATAAGCAAACATTTCCTACTCAAAGCATCAACAACTTTGTTAGCAGTTCCAAAGATATGCTTAGTCACAAAAGTAAAATTCTACATGGATTCAACCCATTTAGCATGTTTTTGGTTCAACTTCTCTTGTCGAGTCATTAATTGCAAAGCGTGATTATCACTGTACAAAACAAACTCCTTGGGAACCAAATAGTGTCTCCATTTCTTCAATGCTTGTATGACTGCATAGAATTCTTTGTCATATGTGGAGTACTTAATCTTCACTTCATTCAATTTTTCGCTGAAATATGCGATCGACCTGTCATCTTGGCTCAAGACCGCTCCAATTGCAAATCCACTCACATTACACCTGACCTAGAATGTCTTGCTAAAATCTGGAAAAACCAGAATTGGTTGCTCAGTGATCTTCTTCTTTAGCAGGTTGAAACTCTTATCTGTTTCCTCCATGTAGTGAAAAGATTTGTGTCGTTTCTTCACTGTATCCATCATTGGTGTGCTAATTCCACTGAAGTTTCGGATGAATTTCCTGTAAAATCTAGCCAAACCATGAAAGCTTCTAACTTCAAATACACTCTTCAGTGATGGCCAATCCTTAATCGCCTTTATCTTTTCTGGATCCATTTTTAATTCATTTGCAGAAATAACAAAACCCAAATAAATGAGTTATGTCCTCATAAATGACAATTTATTCATATTGATCAACAATTTCCCTTGTTGTAACCTCCTCATTACTGCAGCTAAGTGCTTTAAGTGCTCTTCTTCAGTTTTGCTGAAAATTAATATATCGTCAAGATATACAATGATGAATTTCCCAATGAAATCCTTCAGCACTTCGTTCATCAACCTCATGAAAGTAATGGGTGCATTCGTTAAGCCAAATGGCATGACAAGCCATTCATATAGCCCCTCATTCATCTTGAATGTTGTCTTCCATTCATCACCTTCTCTCATTTGAATTTGTTGATACCCACTTTTCAAATCAATCTTTGAAAAAAACTTTGCTCCACTCAAGCAATCCATCAAGTCGTCCATCCTTAGCAATGGAAATCTGTATCTGATGGTAATCTTATTGATTTCCCTTGAGTCTATACACATTCTCCAACCTCCGTCTTTCTTTGGGCTGAGCACTGTCGAAACAGTGCATGGACTCAAGCTTTCTCGAACCAATCCTTTGTCCATTAAGTTCTAGACTTGTCTCTTAGCTTCTTCATTTTCCTGCGGCGTCAACCGATATGTTGCTTTGTTCAAAAAAATAGCTCCAGGTATAAGATCAATATGATGACTTATAATCCTGATAGGTGGCAACGAACAAGGTAGTTGGTCCACTACTATATCAACAAACTCTTCTAGCCACTCCTGGATCTCTTCTGGTAAATCATCTATCCTCGTACTGATCAAAACAATTTTGGGATTCCTGACCACAATAAATTGTGTGTCTTCCTTCTTCTTAACCTCATCAAGAAGTTCCTTCCCACTCATGAGAAGTACAGTGTTACTCATCTCTATTTTCACCTCTTTATCCTTAATCGACAACAACATGTGAGTCCTACCATTTTTCTCCAAGGTGTACGTGTTCTTTCATCCATCATGAACTACGTTTCTATCATATTTCCATGGTCTAACCAACAATATATGAAAAACATCCATGGGAATGAAGTCATATAATATCTCATCTTTATATCCTCCTATTTTAAATTCAACTAAACATTGTTTAGTGACATTTACCTAATGTCCTTTTTGTAGCCATGAAACTCTGTATGGGCTTGGATGTACAACAGTCTCCAACTCCATATTTTCTACCATCTCTGTAGATACGAGATTGTCTGTCCTACTGTTGTCCACTATGACCTTGCATACTTTGTCTTTAATTTTGCAAGAAGTCTGAAAAAGACTATTTCTTTGGGCTGGGTTCTCTTCCTCCTTCTCCGGCTTCAAGAGAACTTTCCTCATCATTAAGGATCTTCCACCCTCAACGTCTTTTGCCTCAACATTCCATCCTTGAGCTTCAACAATGTGAGTTTCACCACCATCTTTCTTCTTATCTGGACACTCATAGAATTTATGTTCGATTTTTCCACAGACAAAGAATTTCAGTTCACCTCCTCTGCCTTTTCCTCTTCCTTTGGCTCAAGGAAAAGTATTTCTATCAGCATACTACCTTCCTTGTGAGATTCCTCCTCTCTCAGGTTGAGTTTGAGGTTTCTTTCCCTCTTCTTTAGGTTTCTGAGTTCTATCTTGGGCAATTGTTTTGCCTCTATCTTGACTTCTACCTCAGCCTCTTTGACCTTTCTTCTGGCTCAACTTCTCTTCAGCTTTCAGAGCTATCTGATAAGCATCTTCCACATTTTGAATGGTCACAATGCTCATCTCATCTTGAATGTCATATTGTAGACCATTCATGTACCTGGAAAATTTTTCATCATCCCTTTCCCGATGACCTACTTGGATGTTTATCCTGTAGAATTCTTCAGTGTATTCCTTCACTAACATCAGCTTCTATCTCAAATTTTGCATCCTCCGAAACACAGTGATTTGATAATCCCTGGGTATAAATTTGGCTTTCATCTTTGCAACCATTCTATCCTAGCTTTTGATTTTATACTTGCCTTTGCAACGTCTGTCAGTCTGCAGTTCATCCCACCATAGCATTGCATGCCCTTTAAGTCTAGTAACGACATGTTTGACTTTCTTGTATTCCTCAACATCCTCATAGTCGAAGTATTTGTCTAGAGATATAATCCATTCTAGAAGTTCTTCAACATCCAAGTTGCCTTCGTATACTAGAATGTCCATTTTTGCTCTGGAACCTATCCTTGCAACAACCCTGAATAGGTGTTCATCTACAACATCTTCAACTACAGCTTCTTCTCCTTCATTTTTCGCTTCATTTTCACTTTCAACCTCACTGATATCCCCAGCGTCGACTGTGTTCCTCTGTGCTGTCTCCATAGCATCAAGTCTGGCACGTAACTCATGCATTTCTCTTTCCACTACTGGATCAGGCATTGGCCTATCTCTTCTTCTCGGTGGCATGGCTGAAAATTTTTCCTCTTTTCTCTCTGCTACAGAAAGCAAAGAATTTGTTTTGTTCTCTGATACCACTTAATGTAGACCCTCGCCCCTCAGGCCAAGATCCACATAGGATCTTCACTAAAACCATGCCAAGGGTTAATCAAACCCTTTGTTTAAGCCCCAAAATATTTCGGGCTTCACGAGTTGGAGGTTCTCGATGCTATGTCACAACTTTTACAATCGTCGAAATACGCAACATCAACGAAGCTTGACTCCTCCAACGCGAAGAACACATGCCACCTGTTACCCACTAGTTTTGGCTTTCAAGACTTTGAGCGAAAAACCAACAATCATTCCTCTTCCCTTATGGTTCCCCAAACTCCAAAATGATGGAATACCAAAATGGGCTCAACATCCCATGGAATGCAAGATCGATGGCCTTTTGGGATTTTCACCAAAGCTTGACCCCTCTTTTGACTTCCGTCGCATGTATCTTCTGACTGATACTTGGGACCCACCTTTTGGCATTTCTCTCTTCACGATTTCAGGAATTGTGTTGACCATGCAACTCTACCTCTTGAGTCTTGAAACCCTGAAACCTGATTGGTGCCCAACGGCTATTGTCCCTCAACTTTTCAAGAATTTTTCCTTTCCCTCTTTGGGATTTCGTGAACCGGGAGTTCACGACTCTTGACCCCAAATCACCTGTCGCGCCAATTCCCAAATTTCGAAATAGTAACCTTTTCGGGATTCCATGTACCGGGAGTTTGAAACTCTCGATTCCAAAAATCATAGCCTCCTCTACTTCCCAAACCCCGAAATGCCAAAATACTAGGATTCCACTCCAGAGACACATCACATTTCGCGAATTCGGGGTTTTCAATGTCAAGTGTCTCGGCTCCTTGTCATCAGAGTTTCTGGAATGTTGAACCCCAAAATACCAAAATTCTGAAATCCCACACCTGATAATCCCTTTCATGATTCAAGAATTTGAGTGACCAAGGATTTTGGCCTGCACTCCAAACTTATGAATCCTGGATTCCCGAAATGATCTAACGGCTCAAACTGACCACGATCAACAGTCCACGTTGATTCTTGATATCAGGGTGGTGGGTTCATCCAACTCCTAACCACCTTACAACTCCTCTGGATCCTACGGTCCTTGCGATTTCGCGAGTTCTCCACGGAGAATTCTAACCACTAGATGCATTCCTCGATGACTTCTGCCCAAACGACTCGGTCTTCTCCCTCCTAAACTTAAATTCTATGAGACGATTTCAATCTTCGTCCCCCTCTGAACACTTCAAAGGTGTTATCCTTCCTGATATTTTACTTGTAAACTCAAGATTCTAAAAGGATCCCTGCTTGCACTCCTTGCGGAAAACCTTCAAATAACCTCTAGTTATTTGAGTCTCTGACCCTGTGCACTCTTTGCAACAGTGGTCCTTCAACCTTCCTTCTAGATTTATAAAATCCAAGGCTTCAATTGGCCTGCGCACACCTTGCATGACTTTGTGCTTCACCTGCACTTCAGCTGGTATGAGAACAACAGTATCTCTCTTGATCTTTCTGAGATAAAACTCATACCCTCGTCAACGCATACCCTGCAGACGTTCACTGCACTCCTTGCAGGAATTCTCAGGAAGAGAAACAATTGAAACTCATTCTTTTCCTCTCTCAGACTTCATGCATTCAACATGAAATCACACATGCAATACAACATTGAAAGAAATGCATAATAGAGAAACAAATCAATTGTAAACATACCATTCCACAAATGTAAACAGTAAGCATCATATCCCCATGAAAATTGAGTCAAAGCTTCATATATTAACTCAAGTGCTCTTGTACATGGGTTCTTCTCTACAGCTCTCTGCTACAACTCTACAACTTATGAATTTTGAATGATCATCTCGTTACAATGATACAAGAGTGAGGGTGTCTATATCTGTTTTCCCTCCTATATTTCTAAACTGTCTAATCTATTAAATTAAATCTACCTACTTGCATTCATTATGCATAAATGCCTCTACATTCTACAGATGAGAGCAACGCTCAAGATCTGTTTACAATTTCTATATATAAATGTAAGTATGCTTCCCTTAGCTATCACATTAATGTCCATTCATTACTCTCAAAACACTTCAAAATGTGTGTTGGGGCTTTTCCAGTTGTCTCCCACTTTTACGTTGCTTGGTTGGCTTCTTACGATGCTCCTCCATCATGTTGGAGAGGTTTAGATTGCCGAATGCAAAACCATTTAGTACACCTTTGGCCAACCATTTCAAATTAACTAAGGAAATGTGTCCCAAGACACAGGAGGAGATAGAATACATGTCCAGGGTCCCATATTCATCAGTAGTTGGCAGCTTGATGTATGCAATGGTTTTCACAAGGCCAGATATTGTGCATGCAGTGGGAGTTGTGAGAAAATATATGAACAATCTAGGTAAAGAACATTGGGAGGCAGTAAAGTGCATTCTCAGATACTTGAGAGGCACTGCTAATCATGCATTATGTTTTGGAGGTTCAGAAAATGTTCTACAAGGATATGTTGATTCAGATATGGCAGGTGATAAAGATAGCAGGAGGAGTACCATAGGGTATGTGTTTACTATAGGTGGAACAACAGTAATTTGGATTTCAAAACTACAAAAGGTTGTTTCACTTTCAACAATAGAGGCAGAGTATGTTGCTGCTACAGAGGCTAGTAAAGAGATGATTTGGTTACAGAGGTTTATGGAGGAATTGGGAAAGAAGCAAGAGAATAGTAGGTTGTACTGTGACAGTGAGAGTGTCATTCATCTTGCAAAGAACTCATCCTTACATTTGAATACTAATCATATACATTTGAGGTACCACTTCATACAATCCACCTTGGAAGATGGACATTTGAAGTTGGAAAAGATACACACTAGCCAGAATCCTGCAGACATGTTAACAAAGGGAGTAACCAGGGAGAAACTGAGTTCCTGCTTAGTTTTAGTTGGTCTTCAAGAATGAAGATGAATATGAGGAATTTTCCAGGTCCAAGAAGGTTCAAAGTCCAGCATATACAACAGCGGTGGAGTTGTTGAGATCAGTCTCCAAGTGGGAGATTACTAGTTGTGGAGCCTAATTATCTTCCTGATTAAGAGGTCTTTTACTTTCAACCGTGTTTATACCCCATGAAGTATTTACACCCCAGAAGTATGTACACTCTTCCATGTGGGGGAGTGCAAAGGGGGGCAACCCCCTATGCAGGGTCCGGGGGGACTATCCCCCCAGCTGGGGCATCTGGGGGCAAGTGGGGGCTCAGGGGCAGCGTCCTCCGAAGGAAACATTGCCTTGTAAATGTATATTGTAATTTCATTGTAAATATAGACCGTTCATTATAAGGTCACAAATATAACCGTAGAGATTATGTTAGGGTTTTTTTCCCTAGAAGACAACCATCTTTTATGAGGGAAATGTATTCCGACTATGGTGGATCGTGAATATTGTATTATGAGATAGGAGACTGTGAGAGAAAGAAGAGGAAGTTACAGTGGGTTTGTTGTAGGTTGTATCCCTTCATATGCTAGATAATAATAATGGAAGGGCCTGGAAATTTCTCTGGTGGACGTAGCCCACACTGGGTGAACCACGTAAATCTGTGTCTCTATTGTATTGTGTATATTCTGTGTTTTGTTTCCGCATTTGTTTTATTTTATTGCTCCACGGTCCTGTTTTTCTAACAATTTGTTACATTCACCTTAACTCAAAGTTTCCATATGTTACATTTATTCTTGTGATAACCCTATATTAGAGTGTTTTTCCTATCTCGCTCATGTTCACTCTTAGTCAGTTTATGTCAACTCACGCCTTTTTCCAATGTCATGCCAGTGTCATCAACTTATTTCTCTTGCCTTTGTTAGAACTACCCTAACACCACAACCTCCCATCTTTACCTTTTCATCTATCCTCCATCCTTTCCATAAGAGATCATGTTGCTAATCCTACCTCACTTGTGCTAAGATGCCAAGCTCTGTGATTTAGCTATCTAGCTAAACATGTTCTTGCATTTCTCATTGCTCATTCTTGGAAATGAAAGTATGTATTAGTCTACCCCCTGTATATTGAACATATTCATGATGTACCCAAAATTTTGGACCTCATTATTATTGTCCTTTTTGTATGCTCCAACAATTGTGCAAGTGACATCCACTAGTCTCTTCCTATTATATTAGTAATATTCCTTTCATTATTATCAAGGAAGGAGTTGATAACTAGTCCTTATATACACTATGCCTAAATTATCGAGGCATCAAATAAAATTATGTTTTTACAAGAATATATGAGTCAATGTCATAACGACCTTGTAGGTTCGTAAGAGTTTCCAATTCTTCAAGGTGTTAAGATCCATTATTTCCCAAATCATTTAGAACATAGAAGAAAATTGACCAATAACTTATACATAGGTGATGAAAGAGTTTTTAAAACCTTTTCATAAATCACAACCTTTTTACTGATGGTGTCTTCACGGGTTCAAAACCTTACTTTACAAACCTAACAATATTTCTACCTTTCAACATTCTCATGAACCCTTGGGTTAACCATAACTCCTTGTGGGTCATAAATTTCCACTCCTCAAATTCATACAAATTGAAATTTTTGTCACTTGCACAAGCCTATATGACATCAATACAAATATATGAATTCAACTATGAGTAGACCTTTTCCCTTTCAAGTTGATGATCCCCATCAAGTTTGGGACTCAATGTCTCTTCATTAATTTCTCCTTCTAATAAGGATGGCATAGAAAACTTCAAATGATCCACATATACATTGGAATATTTTCCCATATATGGTGACCAATCCAAGCAAATAATTTTTATTCATTCTTATCCAAAATCCTAAAATATCATTTTAAACCTTTCTTTGGTGGGTGCAACCACACTTGATCAAAATTAGGAGGTATGTGTTGTTAAATGCTTATCATGCCTCTTTTCGTAACATGGTTGATATTCCTACAAGTTGGTTGCTTATACCTACACATGTTCGTGGAATTTTCTTTTTAACGAAGTTCACATATTTTCCCATTGATCAATTTTCTTACTTGTTCCACTTTGAGGAATAAAATTTCAAGTTAATGTGAGTACAGGTGAGTACAATAAAATATGAGAAAGTCATAGGTGGAGGATTTGAGGTGAGCAATGAATTGTGCAATTAACAATTATATATATAAATGACAAATAATCTTCCCAAATATTGGTATGTTATAGCCTCACAAAAAATGAACCAATGTTTGATTGATATCCTTGGGATACCCATGCAATTGTAAATAAAGGATAAAATTCTCTTCAACTTATATCCATTATCATCTAGAGCGTGGATTAAAATTTTCTTGAGAATCTATTATATCTACACATTATAAATGTGTAGATATTCCAAAATGCACCTTTACATGAGTGAAGAAGATAATTACATCTTGTTTTCATGTTTCAACATGGTATAAAAACTACCATATTATTTAGTCTTGTTTACTCTAAAATGTATATCAACTTTACAGCTTCAAGCTTCCCACATGAGCTTATTCTTGACTCTCCTTTCTTAACAACAAAATTATGAAATTTATACTTTAATCCTCCTTCAAGCCTACAATCATATCAAAGACTCGAGACTTGCATATATATACAAGTTTTGTAAGGTTTTAATCATTTGACAAAATTTGAGCTATATGTAGGTAATCCCTTATATTCTTCAAGTACATAAGAGTTTAACTTTAGAGATATGGTCAAATAAAAACAAAGAGGTCTTAAAGGAAATTGACCATGTGGTTTTTTATATATTTATCATACTTGAATACCGAATCTAAATGTTGCAGGATACCATTCACATGAAGTCTAGGATTTGTTGTGACTTGGATCAATTGACAAGGATTATAAAACATTATGATTTGAGATAAAAAAAAATTGTTTTCCCAACAAATAATTCATGTAGTACTTCAATGCCTAAACTATGATGTACAATTCCTTATCTTATTTGGGGTATATTATGATTGCACCAACAAAAGTTTCAAGTGTTATGTTATCCAACTCCTTTAGTGTATGAAAGGTTCCCCCATTATGTTATCCAACTCCTTCTTTGTATGAAAGGTTCCCATATTACATTGTAATATGGCATTGCCATATTACATTGCAATATGGTATACCATATTACAATGTAATATGGTATACCATATTATGATGTAATATGGCATTACCATATTACGATGTCATATGGAATTACCATATTACAATGTAATATGGTAATACCATATTACATTGTAATATGGCATTACCATATTACATTGTAATATGGTATACCATATTACAATGTAATATGGCAATTACCATATCTCATGTAATTTATTTTTTTTAAACTTAAAGTCATCGTCGCAATATCGACGATAGTTCGTCGAAAACAAATTTTTCATCGCAAGTTGCCATGCATTTTCGTCTCTATTGCCATGGATTGTCGTCGCAAGTTGCCATGTTTTTTCGTCGCACATACAGCACTTGCGTCGTAAGTTTTTTGGTTTGGCATAATTTTTTGTCACAATTGTGACGAGGTTTACAGACTTTCGTCTCTATTGTGATGGATTTTCGTTGCAAGTTGCCATGGTTTTTCGTCATACATACAACATTTTCATTGTAATTCTCTGGCTTGGCATAAATGTGTTGCAATTGCGACAAAGTTTCGTTGTAATTGCCACAGTTGTTCATTGTAATTGCAATGATGCATAGTGTTATGGTGATGACATGTGGAGAGCTAATTTCGTCGGTGTTTCCATGCACACATGGATTGTGGATATAGCAACGAAATTGTACAGATGAAAAAAAATCTCGGCTTTCATGGAAATTGTGACAGATAAGTGTGGAAATATCAACAAAAAACCGTCACAAATTTGGTCATATGTACTAGTGTGATGTACTTTAACATTTTTGGAGCATGCATAAGCTAAAAGAAAATAGATTGCTTCCATTCTGGCAACTGGGGAAAATGTCTCTTCAAAGTTGATTCCTTCAATCTGAGCATATCCTTTACATACTAATCTATCTTTGTTCCTTGTAATCTGTCCATATTCATTCAATTTATTCCTAAAAACCCATTTTGTGTTGATCACATTCTTATTTTTTGGTCTTGGAACCAATTCCCAAGTGTCATTTTTCTCTATTTGACCCAATTCTTCATCCATGGCCTTATTCCAAAATTCATCCTTGTTGGCTTCTTCAAAACAGTTTGGTTCAATTATAGATAAGAGTGCCAGGTCTCTTTGTTCTGGTGAATAGATTCTTCTTCTAGTCTCAACTGCTGCATCTTTGTTTATGATAATCTGATCTGAAGGATGATTCGTTTGTACTCGTTTACTGGGTGATTTTGGAGACACTTGCTGAATTTTCTCTTTTGCTTCTGTTGGATTCTCTTCATCTTCCTCTTATACTTCCTTTTCACCTTCTGCTTCTTCTTCTAAGGGATGTTTCATTGATTCATTTTATTCCTTTGATTCTGGTCTGCCTGTTTCATCAATTGTTACGTTGATGCTTTCCACAACTTTGTTGAATATTAGATTGTAACACTTGTATTATTTCCTTGTACTTGAGTAACCAAAAAGTACTCCTTTGTCCATGCAAGAGTCAAACTTTCCTATTCCTCCATATTCTCTTTTGATATAGCATTTGCTTCCAAAAACTCTGAAGTGATTTACATTTTTTGGTCTTCCTTTCCATAGTTTGTAAGGATTTTTGTTAGTGTTGTTTCTGAGCATTACTCTGTTTTGAATGTGAACTGTTGTATGCATTTCCTGTGTCCAAAAAATATCTGTCAATTTTGAATCCATTAGCATTGTTCAATCCATTTCCTGTACTATCATGTTCTTTCTTTCAACAACTCCATTCTGTTGAGGTGTCCTAGCAATTGAGAATTGCCTTTTTATTCCATGATTTCTGCAGTAGTCCATAAATTCCTTTGAGGTGAACTCTCCTCCATTATCAAATCTCAAACATTTGATTCTTGAGTCCATTTCATTTTCAACCATTTCCTTGTAGATCTTGAAGTTTTCGAAAGCTTCTGACTTATTCTTGAGAAAGCAAACTGTAGTCATTCTTGTATAATCATCAACTAATAACATAAATTATCTCTCACCTTTCAAGCCCTTTGTTGTAGTTGGTCCAACTAGATCAGTATGCACAATTTCTAGTGGTCTTGTCATTGAATATTCCTTTGATTTGAACCTAGTATTTGTTTGTTTTCCTTGTTGACAATGCTTGCATAGAGTGTTGGTTGGTTTTGTGATCTAGGGAATTTCTCTGACTACTTCTATTTTGCTAACTTTGACAAGGTTATCAAAATGCATGTGACCCATTCTTTTGTGCCATAGCCAACTTTCATCTTCTTTTCCTAACCAACACTTTTCATTTCTAATTTCACTTAACACATATATGTTGCTTGAAGTTATTACAGTTGTAGCAATCAATCTCCCTGAACCTTCTTTTCTTATCTCACACTTTTGTGAATTGAAAGTTACTTTATGAACTTGGTCACACATTTGACTCATGCTTAGAAGATTATGTTTCATATATTCTACTAGTAGAACATTTTCTGGATTTTCATTCTTGTTCCCAATTTAAACTGTGCCTTTTCCAATGATTCTTCCTGAATTATCATTTTCGAAGGAGACTGATCCATCTCTTTCCTTTCATAATGTAAGAAACTTGTCTCTATCACCTGTCATGTGTTTTGAACACCCACTTTCAACATACCAGCCACGTTTCTTCTACTTAGCTTGTAGAATGAGAGTGCATTCTTCATTGCTATACTAATATTGCTTTCTTATCCATGTCCTTTTTTGTGGTTCCTGTTTGTGACTGTTGTTATTCTATTGAGGTTCTTTAGGAGGGATTGTCATTTTGCACTCTTTGGCCATGTGTCCAAAATTGTTACATTTGTAACATTCCACTTCATTGCTCAAAGATTCAAACTTGTTGTAACTTCTTCTTTGTGTTTCACTAGGCCTTCTTGAATAACCCCTTTGTGTATAACTCTCAAAGTTGTTGTTGTTCTTGTTGTTATGTCTTCAATTTACAGCTTTATGTCCAAAATTATTACATGCATAACATAAACCAAAAAATATAGTTTGATACCTGGGAGTTGAAGATCTTATGAAAGGAGGTGCTCTTATGAATCCTTCTTCTTCTTGAGGCCTCTTTGTCTATTGTTGATTATGAAATCTCAATATTCTCGGTGGAGGAGTGTCCCTGTAATCTTCCTTCTTATCCCCTTTGATTTTTTTTGCATATCTTTTTGAATATGTTTCTTGCTCTATTGTTTTGGAGCTTGATCCCTTTTCTGTCTGATTGTGTCCAAGTCTGGTCTTTTCAAAATGAGATTTTTGACTATTGACAATATCATCCAAAACTTTTGAGCTATTCTGCATATTTTTCTTTTGAATATCCTTTCTCAGCATGACAATCTCTGCTTCCAAGTTTCCAATGATCCCGTCCTTTTCTTCTAGTTGTTCTTTGAGTGCTTCTTTAATTCTTTTATCTTCTTCTATTTGAACCTTCAATTTTGTGATAATTTGTTCTATTTCTTGAGTGTCTTCTTTCTTGTCTAGTTCTTCCTGTAGTTTCTTGTTTTTCTTCTTTTCTCTTCTGATAACTTCTATGGCACACATTAATTCTTCTCGGAAGTCAACTTCTGCCTCTTCAATTTCTTCTTCGACTTCTTCATATTCTTCTTTGGCTTCTTTGTATTCTTATTTGGAGTCTTATTCATTAGAGTATTCTACTGACATGAATAGAACTCTTCCTGTCTCATTGTCACTAGCTTGATCTTCATCTGATGATGAGATGTCTTCTTTGGTGCATAAGATTTTCTTGAAAACTTTCTTTGTATTTCTTTTTCCTTTATAAGTTTGTTTTCCTTTTGAGTAACCTTCATCATTTCCCTTTTTCTTATCGGGACATTTGTTAGAAAAATGACCAATACCATCACAATTAAAACAAATTAAAGGAAGCTTACCGCTATACCTACCGTTGGTTCCCTTGTTCATTCTTTTGATGAAGTTGGCCACTTCTTCATCATCTTCTGAGACGTCACTGATGCCGCTATATTCTTCTTGTTCCTTTTTCTTTTTCTTTGATATTTTGGATGATTTGAAGGTTGCTTCTTTTACATCTGGATTTTCCTGTTCAGTTCTCATTTCATATGCTGTGAAGATTCCATGTAGTTTGCCCATGCTTATTGAGTCTAGATTCGATCTTTCTTATAGTGTTGATATCTTAGGGTTGAATATCATAGGAAGAGATCTTAGTACCTTTTGAACAATTACATATTCTTTGATTTCTTCTCCCAATCCTATGATCGCATTCATTATTTCATCACCTCATAAGAAGTAGGCTGCAATATCTTCATCTTCCTTCATTTTTAGTTTGTTCGAACTGACCTCTATAAGTTTGAAGCTTTGCTTCTTTGACTTTTTAATCTGCTTCATAAATATTTTGAAGCTTGTCCCAAATCTATTTAGCCGATTTACAATGCGAAACTTTGGTGACTACCGTATTACTGAGACCATTCAAAAGTGCATTTGTGTCTTTCGAATTATTCTCACCGAGTTTTACTGCTTTTTCATTTGTTGGTGGAATTGCTGGTGATGTGTATCCATCTACAATTGATTGCCAAACTTGAAATCCATGTGACTGTATATATGTCTTCATCCTTATGCTCCAAAAAGAATACTTTTGTCCATCAAACTATGATATTCCATTTTTATACAAGTTGGTATTCTCCATGATCTACCTTTCAATGGTTAAACTGATTTCTCAAGGAACCCGCTCTGATACCAATTGTTGGATTATTGAGAGAGGGGATGAATCAGTAATAGCGTAATTATAATCATTTTTATTCAAATAATACAAGTGTTATATCAATGTAGAATTATTATCCAATAATGAGCAAAAAGAAATGAACAATCACACACATACACAGTACACCAGTGTTTTACATGGAAACCCAAATCGGGAGAAAACCACAGAATGTTTTTTCTTATATGTCTTGAGGAAATACATTCATTGGAAACACCAACTTCCTTTGTTTTTTAGCTGCAATTGGAAGGAGGCTCCAACCCCCTAGTTTCTCAGGCTACAACCTGAGGGAAGCTCCAACTCCCCAATTCTCTGGCTACAACTAGAAGGAGGCTACAACCCCCTGTGTTCTTCGGATACAACTGGAAGGTGGTAGAATGATGGAACCACTTCCACACTATCACTGTGATATATATCACTGTAAACATGTACCAATAAATCTAAACCATGCATCAACCTATACCTCAACCTGTAATCAACCTGTACCATAAATAAGTGCATCAACCATGCACCAACTTGTACCAAACAACCTATAATCAACTTGTACCATAAACAAGTGCATCCAACCATGTACCAAGTATGTACCAATCATGTATCAACTACTCATCAACTATGACTTATCAATATGTACCAACATCATCAACTGTAAACCTCATGTATGTGCCAACTCATCAACTACTTGTCTCAACCACGTACCCAACATGTACCTCAACCAAAATACCTCATTAATATCATCATCCAAATATGATTTGTAATTATGTAATAGACTTGGTGTATATGATCACATACCCACAATCCTTTCTTAACTTTAACAACAAGAGACTAGCATTTTCATCAAACTTTTATTTAGTCTCACATGACTAGTTTTGGATTAGTCAACAACCCTAACTTGAAATAATCATAACTTTGTATCTATAATGAATAAAGATCTGAAACTAATATACAATGTTCTTTAGTGTGTTTTATGAAATTACTCCAGGTTTCACTACTTGAAACCTCTCATAAAAGGAGTTATAGCAAAAATGGCATACCTTGTTGAATTCTGGCTTATTCTAGAGAGCGGCCTTGTAGAGCGTGACCTGCACGAAATATTTGTTGAATTGATATGAAGCTATGATACAACATACTACATACTGTACTATAACCAAAACATTTGGTCTCACTAAATTTGGATCTTTTATGAAGAAGTTATGGTATTTTTACCCAAAACACCTTAGAGAGCATCATCAAAGGAATTTATCCTTCCTTGAATTCCGACCTTCTTTTCTTCACCTTTCCTCAGAAATTCGGCTTAGATATCATTTGGTTACCTCAAAAACCTATAGACATTCAATATGATCAAGTGTGATTAAAATTAGAGATCCTTGCCTCTTATTTATACTCTCCAAGTAGCTTCTTTAAAAACATCTTCTAGGTCACTTTGCCCACTTTCCTTATTTTAGGGTTAACCCACTTCTAATTTCTCCATTAAATTTATTATTGAAATAATTTATTTTGTATTCAAATTGAATTATAATACACTCATCACTTCACTTTATTATTTACCTTTTAAAATCTCTTAAACCACTTTGACTACTTTGACCTTTTGGGCTTATAGATGACATATGAGGGTCCTCCAACTTCATAAGGCCATAAATCTCAAACCGTGAGGAGTTATGTGACATTCCACATACCACCAGAAATGTAATGACATGTACTATCCATATAGAATAGTATTACCTTCAAATATAGAAAAAATCATACCTTTATCCATCAAACAAACTTGGGTCCATTACCCAAACTTGGGTTCTCCAACTTCACATGGTCATAACTCTCTAACCATGAGGAGTTATGTGACGTTCCACATACCAATGGAAATGGAATGAAAAGAAATTTCCATCTAGGATATTTTTCCTGACAAATTCATTGTCCTGCATCTCATTATTCCACAATTAATCACGGGTTCTCTTATTCCGCAAAGTGTCTTCCCATGATGGCTTTCACCATAAGGGGACCACTTTGGAGTTCATTCATATTTAATTCTTATCAACCATGACAAAACAATAATGAGTCATCTTTACATCAAAAAATATTTTGTCCATTACCCAAACCTTTGTGCTACGGGGCTTTCTTCAAGGGTTGACATCAATGACAACCAACCTTAATCAACATAGAGGTGGAGAAAAAATAGGAAAAGATGCAACCAAGAAGGATCAAGACTAGTACCAGTGGGTTAGGAAGAATACAATGCATGAACATAAGTTTGATGTGCGTAAAGAGAAAGAGACATTCAAAGAATCTAGACAAGAAATATTGAAGGAAAATATTGCATCCACTTCATGAATGAAGCCATTAGATGAGATACTAGTCTATGACATGCCTTCATTATTTGATTAGACCAATCAAGAGCAGTATTCAGAAAAAGTAAGTAACTTAAGAAACATTTTGGGTGCTTGTGTCAAATTGTTGAGTGATAAAAAGCCCTTACAAGTACTGCAAAATTTATTAGAAAAGTGTAATCCTAGGGAAGAGGGGGTCAAAAGAGTAAATCAGGTATGAAAGAAGAGAAGAACTAGTAGGGAATTCAAATTGGCTAAAGGTTGTTCCACCTATCTGCTCGATGGCATTGTGTTGACTAACTCTCACACATAGAGTGTGGCTTCGAGTTATTTTGCATCCTTTATCTAGTTCGCTGAAATCTACAGACGAAAATCAACTCTGATACCACTTGATGCAATGCCCCTACCTCAGCAGGGTCTCCTGACCTTTTGGGCTTTGGATATTCCCAGTATTCGAACTAGAACAACTCTTCAATTCACTACTAGGATCATCAAGAATTATCCACAGGTCCTTCTCATGAAACTCCATCGTGTGAACAAGTACCAGACACAAGTTTCTCTCATGCGACCATAGGTTGTGACTGCACGCCTAACAAAAGGCGCTTCATTCTTCAGGACTTTGGGTGTTCTGTTTCCAAGTCACCCAACTCTCTTGAGTCTCGATCTCCCAATTTTTAAATGCTCCCTAAGATCAAATCTGATGGTTTTTCACTTTCCTCGATCAACGACTGTGATCATTTCACAATTTCATGTTTCACAACTTTGGGGATTGGTTCACTTTTATTCTCCTGATCCCTGATTTCTTGATATTTGCAAGTGCCAGATCAATGGCTCGTGACTCTCTTCGATTGATGGCTACAATCAAGTAGTGATTTCACGTTTCACAGCTTTGGGAGTTCCCTTACCTTCATTCTCTCGATCCCCAATTTCCCGATAGCACTAGATCGAAGGTTCATCTCTTTCCTTTGATCAACAACTATGATTAAGTCAAGGTTTCACATTTCACAACCTTGGGAGTCTCCTTACCTCCTTTCTCCCAGTACCTGAAATAGCGGTGGTACTAGATCAATGGTCTAGATCTTTCCTTGGATCAACGACTGTGATCAAGTTGGGGTTTCGTGTTTCACGGATTTGACTCTTATGCAGTCCCTTTGACACTTAGCCGAATTCCAAATCTATTCACTCCTTACAGTAGATTCTTACGCATGAATTGGTTCTTGCAGGTGATTGTGCACACCTTGCAGTAGTCACATTGCACTCTTTGCAAAGGGAAAGTTTTGTGCTATCTCTTCTGAGCTTCGGAATCGAAACAAATCCCATCACGCACTCCTTGCATTCTGTGTGCACACCTTACACACACTCAATAGAAGAGAAACAATTGAAACTTATACCATCATTCACAGTTTCATCCATTCATAACAAAATTCATTCATTTATGGAACCACAATAACATAGAATTACAAATAGTAACAATGTTATGCATTTGAGTCAAATTTCCTCTGTCATATTCATTCAAAAGTAAATGACTATAGCTAATATCGAAACAATAACTCAAACCTCAAAAAATTTCCACTAACTCACAACAACCTCATTTGGGCATACAAAACCTCTATTTATCTCAAAGGGTCCTTAGGGTTCCCCTCGACTACTCGTCTACCTGAAAAACGAAAAAAAAACTAATTGCTATCTAAGCTCAGTTACATTCAAGACTCAGAGTGAAACTCCCTGATCACTCATGATCATTTCACCTCCAAGCATTTGATCTTCTTTTATTCTTCACCAACTCACCAAAGGATTCACAGTAAATCCCAGCGTTTGAGATTCCAAAATGATTCTCGAGGGATGAGCTTTCCTGCCACATGTGCTTGCTGACTATGCTCCTACATCCTACTCCCCTTGGATAAAAATTCATGGAATCCTGTCCATGAGCTCCTGCACTGAATTTCCATGCTTCTGGATATCATCTTCATTCTCCCAACTAGAATCTTCTATTGGGTGTCCCTTCCAATTGACCAGATATTCAAAATAAGTCTTCCTCCTTGTGTTTTTTCCAATTCTCTAATCAACGATCTTCTTCATCTGTGGTTTTTCTTCTATAGAAATTTGTTTCTCCCACTGAATATTATCTTGATCTTTTGATCCCTCTGTGTCATGTTTCCTATAAGGATACAGGTATGAAACGTTGAATATGGGTGATATTCCCACATCATCTGGCAGCTCAATCTCATAGGCATTTTCATCAAACTTCCTCAAGATCTTACATGGTCCTATATTCTTCATTTTTAACTTGTTATATGTCCCCCTAGGGAACCTTTATTTCCTGAGATGTTCCAGAACCTGATCTCCCACCTCAAATTGAAGTTCTTTGCAATGTCGATCAACTTTGCGCTTGTACTCTTGGTTAGAGTTCTGTAATTTTCCTCTGACCTGGCTATGGAGCTTCTGCATTTCAGCAACAAAATATTCTACTCCATCATTTCTGATTTCACTCTGTCCCAAGTATATCAACTTGGATACTCCCATGGGTTGCATTCCATACAATATATGGAATGGGCTCTTTCCAGTGCTTATGTTTGGTGAGTCGTTGTATGTGAATTTTGCTTGTGGAAGAATCTGATCCCATTGGTTATGATGCTCAGTGACCAAACTCATCAACAAGTTTCCCAAACTTTTGTTTACCACCTCAGTCTACCCATCTATATGAGGATGATAAGATGAGCTGAAGGATAGATCCGTCCCCAAATTCTTCCACAGTGTTCTCCAAAAATGACCAACAAATTTTGTGTCTCTGTCCACGACTATGCTTCTGGGTAGGCTGTGAAGTCTCACAACTTCCTTGAAAAACAAATTTGCAACATGGGTTGCATCACTAGTCTTCTGACATGAGATAAAATGTGCCATCTTTGAAAATCTATCCACCACCAAAAATATGGAATCACATCCTCTTTTTGTTCTTGGCAGTCCTAACACAAAATCCATGCTTATCTCATCCGAAGGCCTCTCTGGTATTGGCAATGGTTTATACAATCCAGTGTTATGTCGTTTACCTTTTGCATGTTGGAAGATTCTACATATATTCACAAATTTCATCACTTTTGTCCTCATACTTGGCCAATAGTATGAACTCCTCAATTGTGTGAATGTCTTATTATGGTCGAAATGTCTAGCCAATCCTCCACTATGCTTATCCTTCAAAAGGTTGTCCCTCATTGAACATTTTGGTATGCATATTTGATTTCCCTTGAACAACAATCCCTCTTGAATCATATACTCTACCCACTTGCTCCTATCTCTCAGCACAAGATTCACGCATGCTTCGTATGCCTCCTTGAAATCTACATCATCACAATACATATCTTTCAGGTGTTCAAATCCCAAAGTCTTCACCTGGAACTCCTACAAAATCAAACATATCCTACTCAACACATCATCGACTTTGTTAGCATTCCCAGCAATATGTTTTATGACAAAGTAAAATTCTGCATAAACTAAATCCACTTTGCATGCTTCTAATTCAATTTTTCTTGTCTAGTTATGAATTGTAAGGCCTGGTTATCGCTATACAAGACAAATTCCCGTGGGAAAAGGTAGTGTCTCCACTTCTTCAGGGCTTGAATTATGGCATAGAATTCCTTATCATATGTCGAGTATTTTCTCTTAGTCTCATTCAGATTCTCACTGAAATAGAAAACCGGTATATTATCCTGGCTCAAAACTTCTCTAATTGCAACTCCACTTGCATCGCATCTCAACTAAAATGTCTTTTCAAAATTTGGTAAGACCAGAATTGGTCATTCTGTTATCTTCTCCTTCATTGTATTGAAGCTCCTCTATGCCTCCTCTGTCCATTTAAAAGAATTGTGCTTCTTATTTACTGTATCCATCATTGGTGCACAAATCCTAGTGAAACCTCTAATGAACTTCCTATAAAACCTTTATAATCCATGGAAGCTTCTTACCTCAAACATGCTTCTCGGTGACAACCATTATTTGATTTCTTTCACCTTTTCTAGATCCATCTTCAACTCATTTGAATAGATCACAAAACCCAAGTAAATGAGTTATATCTTCATAAAAGAGGACTTCTTCAGATTTACCAGCACCTTCTCTTGTTGTAGTATTCTCATCGCTAGTGTCAGGTGTCTCAAATTCTCATCTTTAGTCTTGCTAAAGATCAGTATATCCTCCAAATATACAACCACAAATTTTCCAATGAAATATTTCAGTATTTCATTCATCAACCTCATAAAATTTCTTGGGGCATTTGTTAAGCCAAATGGCATAACAAGCCACTCATACAAAACTTCCTTTGTCTTAAAGGTTGTCTTCCATTCATCACCCTCTCTCATTCTTATCTGGTGATATCCTCTTTTCAAATCTATCTTAGAAAAGAAGTTTGATCCACTTAGACAGTCCATTAAATCATCCATTCTTGGCAAAGGAAATCTATACCTGATGATGATTTTGTTAATGGCTCTTAATTCTATGCACATTCTCCATCCTCCATCTTTCTTTGGACTCAACACATTTGGTACTGCACATGGACTCAATCTCTCTCTGACCAAACCCTTGTCTAAAAACTCCTGGACTTGATTCTTTACATCCTCATTCTCTCAAGGTGTTGGTATGTACATTTCTTTGTTTGGCAGACTTTCTCAGGGTATTAGGTCAATATGATGGTTGATACTTTTGATGCGTGGTAATGAGTTAGGCAACTCATCCACCACTATGTCAGCAAAATTATCCAACAATTCCTGAATTTATTCACGCAAATCATCCATTGAAGTACTTGTAAGGACAACTCTAGGTTTCATCACCATAGCAAACTGCATCTCCTATCCTTTCTTGACTTCTTTCGGGAGTTCCTTCCCGCTCATGAGAAGTATGCTTGTGTTGGATTCCTCTTTTGCTTTTTTTTCCTCTATTGGAAACAACATGTGTGTCCTACCATTCTTCTCCAAGGTGTATGTATTTTTCCTCCCATCATGAATGACATTCCTGTCAAACTACCATGGTCTTCCCAGCAAAATATGGCATGCGTCCATGGGAATTACATCACATAGGATTTCATCTCTATATCCTCCTATTTTAAATTCAACCAAGCATTGTTTAGTAACCGTTACCTAGTGTCCTTAATGCAACCACGAGACTGTGTATGGCTTCGGATGTGCAGTTGTCTCCAGCTCCAATTTCTCCACCATCTCTATGGATACTAAGTTGTCAGTACTCCCACTGTCAATTATCACCTTGTAGAGTCTATCCTTAGTCTTGCAAGTTTTCCTGAAGATAATATTTCTTTGCACTGGCTTCTCAACTTCTTCCTCTGGTTTTAAGAGAACTTTTCTCAACATCAAGGATGTTCCATCCTCTACTCCTTCTACTTCAACATTTCTTCTCTGTGCTTCTAACATGTGAGATTCACCTTCTCCTTATTTCTTTCTCTCGGGACATTCCCAAGACTTATGTCCTGACTTTCCACAGGTGTAACATCTCACTTCTCCTCCTCTACCTCTTTCTCTTCCTCTAGAAGAACTTTTTCCACCATCTTGTCTTCCTCGGGAACTTCCTCCTCTTTTTGAGTGATTATGTGGTTTCTCAGTCTCATCTTTGGATTTTTGTGCCTTGTCATGGGAAACTCCCTTGCCTTTGTTCAAGACTGGGCTTCTACCTCTACCTCGTCGGTTTTGTTTTCTGGCCAACTTCTCCTCTACCTTCACTGCAAACTTATAAGCATCCTCCACTATCCTTACTAACATCATGTTGATCTCATCCTGGATTTCATACCTCAGGCCATTTACATACCTGGAAACTTTTTCTTCATCCTTCTCTCTTTGTCCAGTTATGATGTTCATCCTATAGAACTCCTCTGTGTATTCTTTAACTGTCATACCCTTATGTCTCAGGTTCTGCAGCCTCCTGAACAGATTGATATGATAATATTTGGGTATGAATTTAGCCTTCATCTTGGCTACCATTCTATCCCAACTCTTTATCTTATGTTTTCCCTTGCTTCTCCTCTTAGCCTGCAGTTCATGCCACCATAGTGTTGCATTTCCTTTGAGTCTGGTTACAACATATCTCACCCTTTTTTCCTCATTGACGTCTTCATATTCGAAATATTTATCCATGAATCTTATCCAATCTAGTATCTCTTCAGCATCCAAATTGCCTTCGTACATTGGGACCTCTATTTTGGCTCTAGCTCCCAATCTGACAACTCCTCTCAGCAAGCATTCTTCAGCAACATTCTCTCCTACAGCTTCATTAGAGGAATTCTCTCTCATGACTTCTTCACTCTCTGCATCACTGACATCTCCAGTATCAGGTGCTCTTCTTTGTGCTACCTCCATCACCTCCAATCTTGCACAAATTTCTCGCATCTCCCTTTCTATAGCCCAATTGGCTAAAGGTTGTTCCACTCATCTCCTCAGTGGCATTGTGTTGACTGTCTCTCACACATAGAGTGTGGATTCAATTTCTTTCGCCTCCTTTATCTCCTTCACCTGAAATCTACAAACAAAAATCATCTCTGATACCACTTGATGCAGTGCCCCTACCTCAGCAGGGTCTTCTGACCTCCCGGTCTCTGGATCTTACCAATCTTTGAACTGGCACAACTCTTTGATTCACTACTAGTATCTTCAAGAATTATCCACAGGTTCTTCTCATGAAACTATGATGTGCGAAAAAGTACCAAGCGCAAGTTTCTCTCACACGACCACAGGCTATGACCGCACACCTAACAAAAGGCATTTTTTGCTTCGGGACTTCAGGTGTTCTGTTTCCAAGTCACCCAACTCTCTTAAGTCTCAATCTCCCAATTTCTGAATCCTCCCTAAGATCAAATTTGATGGTCATGCACTTTCCTCGATCAACGAATGCGATCATTTCACAATTTTGTGTTTCATGACTTTGGGGGTTGGTTCACCTCTTTTCTATAGATCCCTGATTTCCCGACATTTGCAAGCATCATATCGATGGCTCACAAATCTCTTCAATTGAAGGCTACGATCAAGTCACGATTTCATGTTTCGTGGCTTTGAGAGTACCCTTACCTCCGTTCTCTCGATCCCCAATTTCCCGATAGCGCTAGATCAATGATCCAACTCTTTCCTTTGATCAACGACTATGATTAAGCTAGGGTTTCGTGTTTCACGACCTTGGGAGTCTCCTTACCTCCGTTCTCTCGGTACCCGAAATAGCAGTGGTGCTAGATCGACGGTCCAGATCTTTTCTTGTATCAATGACTATGATCAAGTCGGGGTTTCACGTTTCACGGATTTGACTCTTATGGAGTCCCTTTGACACTTAGCCAAAATCCAAATCTGTGCACTCCTTGCAACAAATTCTTACACATGACTTGGTTCTTGTGGGTGACTATACACACCTTGCAGCAATTGCTTTGCACTCCTTGCAAAGGGAACGTTTCATGCTATCTCTTCTGAGCTTTGGAATCAAAACAGATCCCGTCATGCACTCCTTGTGTTCTGTGTGCACACCTTGATCTCACTCAATAGAAGAGAAACAAATGAAACTTAGACTAACATTCATAGTTTCATCCATTCATAATGAAATTCATTCATTTATGGAAACACAATAAAATATAATTACAAACAGTAATTGTTGGCCCTTGACCAAGTTTTGGGGAGATTATTGGTCATGTTGACCAATTTTTGGACTTCCACAGCCTGTTGAAGGAGGAGCGCAAGATGAAGTGGAGATAACTGGATGTCGGCCCACTTTTGGGTCCTTTTTGGGATTATGTAATGGGATTGGGATGTCGGCCCATGGGTTTTTACCCATGCTTAGGCCTATTTTGTAATGTATAAATAGATATCTAGGAAATGTAAGGAAAAAAGGGGGGAGATCTATCAGCAGCTACGTTTGATGTATGCTAAGTGCAAGTAGGGTTGTAAGTGCTTTGTGCATGACTGTAAGATACTTGCAGAGCTAAGTTAAAGTGGTTGTAACCGGTGGTGGAAGGCTTTGTTCTGTAACACAAGGAAGAAGGATCTAGCGAGTTGCGCAGATCTTCTATCTTCTGCGGAGTAGGGTTTTGATGGCTCTATGCTTGTAACCGATTGAAGAAGATAATAAAGAAGAAGAGTTTGTGGACATAGCCCTAGGGTGGGGGTGAACCACGTAAACACTATGTTATCTTTCTTTGTGCTTGTCTTAATGTATTTATGTCTTCTTTTTCTAAGTTCTTTGAGATGATTAGATAGATCTGCTTAGGCTTAGTGCTAATGATGTATCTGATATATATATATATATACATATATATATATGAATATGCTCAATGCTTGATCTACCAGATCTGATCTATTTACTTATGCTAAGTGCTTGAATATGTTATATCATTGTGATTGTTGTGAAGCTTTGTTTTACCAATGAAGTGGTTATTGATTGCATATTGTGGAACTAACGGTGCTAAGTTCTTTATTAAGTATTGTAATCATAGATCTGTGTCCCAGCTAAGGTTGCAGACACTTGAGTCTTGAAACCACCCCTACCTCTACCTTGGGTGAGACTTCATCTACTTCGCAGGTGTTGCCGAAAGGGTCGATATTTAGGGTTTTGTTGGTGCGTTGTTGTAGCATTGAACCCTCGGTCTGCCCCTGTGCCAACAAACGATTCCGTTGTCGGGACCCAAAACTGTGATTGCTGGGAACTACAGTAAATAAAAGAGAATTTTTGTGCGTATATCTCCTACTGAAGTGTGCAGTATTGAACCTGAAACTATGATTGCTAGGAACTGAGAAAGAAGAACCTTTGTGCAAATATTCATCCCAAAGTTGTGAAATCTCTATGCATAGATTTGTTGCCCTAGTGTGCAGCATTTTACTTGACCTATGAAGCTTTGTGCCAAGAAAAGAGGTCAGATCTGAAGAAAAGAGGCAATATCTGGAAGCTTTGTTCCCTGATAAGGTGGAAGCAAGGCTAAAAGAGGTAAGATTTGTAAGCTTTGTTCTCTGATAAAGGTAAGAATAGTAGAAAATTTATAGATCTGGAAGCTTTGTGCTCTGTAAAAGTAATATTAGTGAAATTTTTTTGTTTCTAAAGTATGTATCTAGATATGTTTAATAGATTCTGTCCTAGCTTGAAAACTAGGGCACTAATATATGAAAGAAGACTTGACTTGAGTAGATCTAATAAGAATAGTGATAGATATGTTATACCGATGCATAGAAAATATGTTTGGACTAGCAAATGGATGCAAGATCCTAGAAATAATTTGTTGCAGGTTAGCTCCTATGACCCTAGTGTGTAGTACAAGAGAAGTTAGGGATCATTTAAGAGGAAGAGAGGATTAACCCTTTGTTACAGTTGCAGAAGACCTAGTGGAAGACCTAGTTGTCTTTGTTGAAAAGCTATGGACCATGAAGTGTTGGATTGCTCTAGAATGATTGATAAAGTTGAAAGAATGAATCAACATCAAGAAAACCCTAAGGTAGATCTAGAAGCTATGGCAGAACCCTAGCAAGAATCAAAGAAATCATTTCTACAGATAAAGGAAACCTTCAAGGAACACCGACATGTTAGATTATTATAGATCTTCAAAGCGAAAGAATGCATCGAAGTAAGAATAGGAGACTTTGACATTGACTGTGTTCTGGATGAAGAAACACAGGTGAATATCATAACAGAGAGAACTTGGGAAACTATAGGAAGGCTTGCTATGATCCCTTCATTAGGAGGAATAGGGTTATTCAAAGGAAAAATGGTAAACCTATGTGGAAAGCTCACTTAGATACCTACAAATGCCCATGGAACTTCGACAGGAGAAGACTTTGAGATTATTAAATTTATTGAGGGAAACACCCCATTTACCATGTTACTAGGGAAACCTTGGATTGAAAGAGATCAAGCCAGACAAAAATAAGAAAAAGAAGTTTTGGAGTAGAAGAAACAAGAGTTAAAAGATTTCATGACCATAAGGATCGCACAATTGATTGAAGAACAGGAGAACAAATAGAAGCTATTTGACACTAGAATCCCATATGTTGAAGATATAAGAGAATTAGAACACCCAAAGAATACTGAAGTACCTATCCCAGATAAAGAAGATTCATTATTCCTGAATCCTAAGAAAGAACTTCAATAGTGCGCAGTGACTAGGTCAAAGGAAGATAAGAATCAAAATGGAAAAAGAAATACCAAGACAAAGCTCACTGGAAAGAAGGCTAGAAATCTAAGTAAGAAGAAGGCTAAGATTGAAAAGTTACAGAAGGTTCCAGAGGGAACTTCACAGAAAGAAAAATTGTAGAATTGGAGCCTTCACCGGGATATCAGAGCAGTGACACATGGCATTTCACCATGGTGAAGCAATATAGTCGTTGGGACCCATATATCCATTCGACTGCTGCTCCGAACAGGTTGAAAAGAATTTACATCTTGACACCATACCATTGGAACACTCCATAATGGATAGAACAAGAGTTAATGAGGATTCGTACCCATTACAAGCAAATTGTTGCCAAGTTGCCTATTTAACTCGTCCTGCCATGCATGGAGAACACTTTTGCTAACTGAGAGTTTGAGCCTGCAAACTAAGTGAATTGTATACATATATCATTGTGCTCTTGTTGTTTATTCTAGTGCAATGTCTGAGTTAGTTGCGACCCCAAAAAATTTTAATCCGGAGCACGTATGTCCGTTGAGCTCACCATAGTTGAAGAATCAGTGACAGAAGTACTCATCGACTTGATGACTGAAAGAGTCATGTCGGAGAGAAGATTTTGTATAGGTATACAAGAATTGTCGATGAGAGGACTGCCAACCTCTCCATCCACTACCAAAGCCGGACCATCACGGCCAGTAGATGAAAAGCGAACTAAGCACAAGGATGATCTCATGAAAGTTAAATTGATCCTGAGTATATTACCTGCCTATCTACCACCTCTGAGCGGCGTGATAAATCGAGACAGTGTGCCCAAAGATTTTGAATATACCTTGGTTACGGCGTACCTCCTAAAAGGGGTATGCACAGTTCATGTAGACCAAGATAAGATTGCAGCATTGAAATTTAGTGACTTCAAACTCGGCGATAGGAAGGTTTATAGCATGCTCGCCCCGCATAAGTATCTGACTAGAACAAAAGGAAAGAATTCAAAGATAATTCCTTAGTCATGGACCATGAGCATCGTGTAGTCCACACTGCTCAACGTTATGAATATCCCTCACTTTGGATGACATCGAGAGGTGAATGCATGTGTCAAGTTGTTGTTGTCCTCTTACCATGGCACATATTTGTGGTTGAATCGTCACATAACAGTTCATCTGACATTGATCAATCGGATCACGGGCTTGAGTATGCAAGGCCCTGACCCACAGGATTTCTACCCCGAAAAGACCGCGGATTGCACTCTCATCCAAAGGATAAAGGACACTTATGGAGATGTTGAGAATGGCACATGAGGCTACAAGGTAGCTTCTATATAGAGTGGCACAATGCACCTAGCCTATCAACTAATTGCTGGGAAATTAGTACGAAAGAACTGAGCCACTCAAGTCACTGGATTTGTAGTCAACCTCACAAGGAAGTGCGCGGAGGGCCTACAAATGAACTGGGCACAGTACCTAGTGAATCAATTAGAGATAGAGTACAAGAAAGCATAAGATCAAGGATACGAGTTCCACTTCAGTTGGCTTCTCATCCTGATTGCTTTCATCGCATGGGAGATGTTAGAAGGTGCGACCTTCCCGGACATTGATCCCTTTGAACCCCTGGCTGTGAATTTTAGTACATTGTGGTATTCCAGTGACATGAACAAGCAATGGAAGTCAAATGTCATATTTCATACATATTACAATCAGTTGAAGTTAGCTATCCAGTCTGAGCCTCGCATCACGCTAAATACTCTCCATATGTTTTAGCCTTTAATGAAGTTCAGCATGGACTACCACTTCATTTACATCACAACGCGAGCTGACGAGCACAAGCAACAGCTGCAGTCCTAGTACAAACTAATGGAGGAAGACTTGGAGAAAATCACCAAGGAATGGTTGGCGGACCTCCTTATTCTAGAAAACCCTTTAAAGATATCCGACGCGGATGGTCTAGACACTGCACAGGATACACCTGGACCAAGCAAGACAAAGAAGAATGATGAGGTTCATGATCTATACAGTAACTTAGTCAAGACTGCTTCCATCTCACCTAAGCAAGGAGGTGATGGTGAAGAGATAGATGGTGCAGATGTTGAGCAAAAGGAAGGTGAGACCACACCGCTTAGAGATGAAGAGGACCCCTCAAAGAAAAGGAAGGTTTTCCCTCTGAAACCTTTCTCCCAAAATAAAGTGAAAGAAACAAGGACCAAGTTCCAGATTGTCCTCACCCCATATGACCTCAATGTCATCATAGCCACACTGAATGATGCTTCACTGGAGATAGAAAAGAAGCAGGAGGCTAAGCAGGGGGAGATGTATAATCGTATTGAGATCAATATCCAAGGGGTGCAATAGACATTACAGTATAGCTGCATCATCTCCACTGCGCCTCTACCAGTAGGAACACCAGAACTAGAAGATGAGCCATCTCAACTCCATCGAATTGTTGATACAGTCGAAGCTCACCTTCGACGAGCTCAGGAAGAAATAGCGCAAGCCACCCAGGATTTAACACAAGTACAGGGAGTACTTATTGAGCAACGTAGTGCTCTAGAATAGGAAAATATTTCTCTCCAAGCAAAGTGGGATGAAGAGAAAGCAGAGCTACAACAAAGAAAGGACCAGTTGATCGCAGAGCAACTCGAGGTCAAGGAAATGGTCAATAGAGCACTTCGCTCTGTGACAGTTGTCGAAGTAAAGATCGAAGAATGAGTCCCACAACAAGTGGCACAACTTGAAGAGGTAATCCAAAAGCTATAGCAACACATCATTGAATTAGAGCTCCACAAAGAACCTAAAACCCCACAGGAGATAAGGGACCAAAGAGAAACAACTGCCCACAGTATGTTAAGAACCAAACAACAATATAGCATAGAAAAACCTCAGGAAAAGTACTCAACGCCTTGAAAAAGAGATAATTTTATATAATAAGCCTCTTCGAGGGGGCAACCTCCTTTTACCCCACTTAAATGTTCAAGTACAAGATGATTCAAAATGAAAATGTC
>ML794274.1:414766-439063 GCA_009831015.1 Picea engelmannii
ACCTCCTTTTACCCCACTTAAATGTTCAAGTACAAGATGATTCAAAATGAAAATGTCTCCTTGGTATATATAGGAGACTAGGAGGTATAATTACAAATAATGGCCTAAAGCTGACATAATTAAAATAACATTACTAATCTAATTTACAACTAATGGCCTAAAGCCGACATAAATAAAATAGCATTACTAATCTAATATGCCCCAATTAAGGGGTAATGAGCCAACATTAGGGCTTAACACAGTACGGTTGACATATTAAAATCTCTTGCCCTAGAATGCAAGTAGCTGCATAACCGAAGTGGCCAAGCATATGAGAACCTCACCGAGAATCCATAGTTACAGGCATTGGAGTCGCAGCTCAAAGAAGCGAAGCAGAACACAAACATGTTACAGGTACAGCTGAAATCCCTATCACCCGTGGAAAGAATGAAGCGTTCTCAAGAGCAACGCACTACCGAGCAGCAGATCCATATGATTCAAATCAAGGTTATGGATGTAACTCAACAGCTCCAACCAGTGCAAGATAAGGAATGCCAATTATTCACAAAGGTTGAAAGCCAAGGAGTAGAATTAGAACAGGTTGTCATCACAGTAGAACAGTGCCTAGAAGGGCCAATGAACAATGCAATGATCCAAGAGTTCATCGAGAAAGAGGTCATAGTACAACAGTAGGTCGAAGAAGCTTGAGCCAAGATCGAGGCATTCAAAGAAGAACTAGGTAAACCAGAGTGACTCGAGTTCAAGTCACAGGTGAGTGTTGGGGGCATGTTGGCCCTTAACCAAGTTTTGGGGAGATTATTGGTAATGTTGACCTATTTTGGGACTTTGAAAGCCTGTCGAAGGAGGAGCACAAGATGAAGTAGAGATCATGGGATCTCAACCCACTTTTGGGTCTTTTTTGGGATTATGTAATGGGATTGGGATGTCGGCCCATGGGTTTTTACCCATGCTTAGGCCTATTTTGTAATGTATAAATAGATATCTAGTCAATGTAAGGAAAAAAGGGGGGAGATCTATCGACAGCTATGTGTGATGTTTGTTGAGTGAAAGTAGGGTTGTAAGTGATTTGTGCATGACTGTAAGATACTTTCAGAGCTAAGTGAAAGTGGTTGTAACCGGTGCTGGAAGGCTTTGTGCTGTAACACAAGGAAGAAGGATCTAGCGAGCTGCACAAATATTTTGTCCTTTGCGGAGTAGGGTTTTGATGGCTCTGTTCTTGTAACCAATTGAAGAAGCTAATAAAGAATAAGAGTTGGTGGATGTAGCCCTAGGGTGGGGGTGAACCAAGTAAACATTTTGTTATCTTTCTTTGTGCTTGTCTTAATGTGTTTATGTCTTCTTTTGCTAAGTGCTTTGAGATGATTAGATAGATCTGTTTAGGCTTAGTGCTAATGATGTATCTGATATATATATATATATATATATATGAATATGCTCAGTGCTTGATCTACTAGATATGATATATGTACTTATTCTAAGTGCTTGAATATGTTAGATCATTGTGAATGCTGCGAAGCTCTATTTTACCAATGAAGTGGTTATTGATTGCATATTCTAGAACTGATAGTGCTAAGTTCTTTATTAAGTATTGTAATCATAGATCTATGTCCCAGCTAAGGTTGCAGACACTTGAGTCTTGCAACCACCCCTACCTCTACCTCGGGTGAGACTTCATCTACTTCACAGGTGTTGCCGAAAGGGCCAATAGTTAGGGTTTTGTTGGTGTGTTGTTGTAGTGTTGAACTCTAGGTATGCCCCTGTGCCAATAGTAACAGTGCTATGCATTTGATTCAAATTTCCTTTTTCATATTAATTCAAAAGTAAATGGCTATAGCTAATATCGAAACAATAACTCAAACCTCAGAAAATTCCTACTAACTCGCAGTAGCCTCATTTGGGTGTACAAAACCTCTATTTATCTCAGAGGGTTCTTAGGGTTCCCCCCAACTACTCATCTACCCGGAAAATGAAAAAAAAAACTAATGCTACCTAAGTTCAGTTACATTCAAGACTCAAAGTGAAACTCCCTGATCACTCATGATCATTCCACCTCCAAGCGTTTGATCTTCTTTTCTTCTTCATCAACTCCCTAAAGGATTCACAGTAACTCCCAGCATTTGATATTCCGAAATGATTCCCGAGCACTGAGATTTCTTATGAAGTGTGCTTGCTGATGATGCTCCTGCATCAACCTGCAAGATGGTGGGGTACACACAAGGAAAATATCAACAATTGGTTCCAGTCCAAAAGGTTACTACACATCAGATTCAGCGCAGAACAGGAGCATAAATGAAATATGAGGGATTTGGAAAACCTCCAGAATATGTAGAGAGGTGCATGGTTTAGTGGAGATTAGTACCACCAAAATAATGGCCACACCATTTTATTCACACACTAGCAGGCATTCCGAAGAACTAGTACACAAAATAGGAACAATGGAGAGAAATTGTTAATTGGGAATAAATACAACAGAACTTTGTAGTTACATTTTCATTTGATCATGACATTCCAGAGATTGATATAGTGTTGAAAGTGGTAAGAGATAGTATATTTGAGGAACCATATTTTTAAATAATTCCATCATCTCAGAGGCAGGATAGTCAGATAATTAAACAATTATTGCATTGTTATCATGTAGAAGAAGCAGAAGAAGCAACACAAGATAATTCACACAATATCCAGATCCCAGAAGTTGAAGGTGAAAGGGAAGTACAAGGCCCAAAGTTGAATTCAGAAGATTATGTTGCACCATTAAAGATTAAGAAGGTCAATATTGGAACTGTAGACAACCCAAAGATGGCCAATATTGGATATTATTGGGATAATCAGACAGTAGAGAGGATCATAGAATTACTAAGAGAGTACAATGAATTATTCCCGGCAACATTCTCAGAGATGAAGGGGATAGTAGGAGATCTAGGAGAGATGAATATCCCATTGAAATCAGAAGCAATACCTATTAGACAAAGTCCATATAGATTGAATCCAATATACAAAGGGAAGGTGAAGACAAAAATTGACAAAATGCTAGAAGTTGGTGTTATAGAACCTGTAGAAGAGTCAGAATGGATCAGTCCTATGGTGGTGAAAGTAAAGAAGCAAGGAGGGACCAAGATTTATGTATATTTGAGAAAATTAAATGATGATTTCCTAGAGGGTCCTTTTCCTACCCCATTTACAGATGAAGTTTTGGAGAATGTAGGGGGTCAAGAAGATTATTCTTTTATAGATGGATTCTTAGGATATCATCAGACTAGGATAGCACCTGAAGATAGGCATAAGACAACATTTTCTACAGAGTGGGGCTCATTTTAATATACAGTTATTCCATTTGGATTGAAGAATGCACCAGCCATTTTTTCAAGGGTAGTAGTAACAAATTTTTTGGAGATTTACTTAGATGATTAGACATTTTTAAGTTTTTTGAAAGATCATGTTGAAGTACTAAGGCTGATGTTGGACAGATGCAGATAGTGTCAGATATCATTAAATAATAAGAAGTGCATTTTCAGTGCACCTTTTTTCATTTTGTTAGTGCATGTGGTGTGTAAACAAGGTCTGTTGGTTAATCTTGCTAAAATTGTTGTCATAGTTAACTTACCACCACCAAATTCAGTGCACTAGTTGAAAAGTTCATTGGGCCATATAGGGTATTACAGAAATTTCATAAGGGGATATGCACAAATTATTGCGCCAATGGAAAAGTTACCGAAGAAGGATACTAAATACCAATGGAATGATGAATGACATAAGAGTTTGGATATTTTAAAGGAAAAGATGGTTACTGAGCCAATTCTGTTTTTTCTAGATTGGTTAAAGGAATTTCATGTGCATGTGGATGCATATGCAATTGCATTAGGAGCAGTATTAACCCAGCGAGGAGAAGGTAATATAGATCACCCTATTTCTTTTGCAAGAACAAAATTGTCAGATTCAAAGCAAAACTACAACACTACAGAAATATAAGGATTAGCAATGGTGTATGCTTTGCAGAAATACGTACATTACTTGTTGGGATAACACTTTAAGATGTTTACATATCACTCATCTCTAAGATACTTAGTTAATAAGACGATGTTGGGGGGAAGGATATGCATACAGATATTACTATTTCAGGAATGTGTTTTTGAAGTTGTGGTGAAGCCTGGAAGATTGAATGCAAGAATGGATCACTTGTCCATAATAACAAATGGAGAAGAGCCCAGTAAATTGGAAGAAAACTTTCCATATGCACAATTGTTTTCAATACAAATTGAAGATGAATATTTTGCTGACATTATTTAGTTTTTGAGTACAAGCTTTGTACTAAGAGAATTTACTACTGCGTAGAAAAAAAAAATGGTGGTCAGAGCTACAAATTATCAGTTGATTGCAGGTCACTTATACAAACTTGGAGCAAATAACATCTTGAGGAGATGTGTGATGGATCATGAAAGACCCATTATTTTGGTAGAAGTTCAAGAAGGTATTGCAGGAGGACATTACATAGGAAAATATACCACACACAAGGTATTGCATGTAGGATTATGGTGGCCAACAATTCATAAGGATTCAAAACAATACTATCAAAAGTGTGATGTTTGTCAAAGAGTTGGGAAGCCATCCAAGAGGGATGAGATGCCACTGAGACCACAAGTTACTTTACAAGTGTTCGATAAATGGGAAATAGATTGTGTAGGCCCAATTAATCCACCAGCAAGAAGATCAAGAGATAGATATATTATTAGAATGACAGAATACTTGACCAGATGGGTTGAGGCAGCACCAGTAAAGGATTGCAGTGCAGAGAATGCAACACACTTTTTATTTGAAAATGTAGTGTCAAGGTTTGGATTTCAAAGAATATTGATGAGTTCTCTTTACCACCCTCAAGCAAATGGAACAATGAAAGCCTTCAACAAGATTTTGGAGAATGCCTTGATAAAGATTTTCAATGTAAATAGAGATGATTGAGATTTCAAAGTACCAGTAGTACTTTGGGATTATAGAACTACCTACAAGAAACTAATAGGATAAAACCCTTTATATTGGTGTGTGGAAAAGAGGAAATAGTTCCCTTATATTATTTAATACCAAGTCTACACATTGCAACAATTACATACATGACAGAAACTGGCACAACACATGAAATATTGACTCAATAATGGAATTAGAAGAAGACATAATCATGGCAAGTTTCCATCAAGAGGTACAGAAAGCAAAGGATAAATCATGGCATGATAGACATATCAATAAGAAGAAGTTTAAGGAAGTATGTTTGGTTCTCCTCTATGACAATAAGTATTTGCAGCACCCAGTGAAGCTCATAATGCATTCGCTAGGGCCATATCAGATAAAGACAGTCACAGATGGAGGTGTTGTATAGTTGCAAGACTTAACATGAAAGTAAGTACAAGGAATGGTGAATGGTATTTGACTGAAGATGTATAGGGTCAATCGATCTACTAACTCTCAGTAGTTGTAGCATAGCAAGTAGACTTGTACATATTGTAATTAGTAGGAGCTAAAAGAAGAAAAAGGAAGATAAGAATAGGAAAAGTAAGAAAAAGACAAAAAGAAGTAATTAGGAGGAATAAGTGTGATACAAATAATTCAGGAATGAAAATGTGCAACAATTGGTGTGACATAATTTGGAAGACTATGCACAGGAAAATTAGACACCGTGCAAATAACCGAAAAAAGTGAAAAACAAGACAGAACATTAATGAATGGGTTTATAAAAAGGGGAAAAGCATGGGCGAGATCGACACTTATCAATTTTTTAGCAACCAATAACTTGAGAGAGTGAGCAAAGGGTGATTGAGAAAGAGAAGAATTCAGTCGATTGCATGCAAGACTAGTTAGATGGCACCCCTGAAATTTGGCGCTCCTAGTCAATTTGTATGAGTAACCCAACAGTCAGGAAGGAAGAAGGAAAGACTGGAAGAGCCAAAGAATTTTTTGGAGCTGGAGGATGTTACAACATCAGAGACCGAATCTATCAATCCCGCTAGGATAGAGGAAGAACTATCAACTACATAACAAGTGCAAGTGAGTTAGAGCATGGAAAACCCTAACGGCAACACGGACCCTAGTTCTAAAAACCATGGATGATTTTAAGGATGGAAATTTATATTAAAATGTAGAAACGTGGGCTAATATTCCTAGTCCTTAATATGCAAAATGTAAATTGTTTGGCGATAGTTTTGTAAAAATATTCAAATTTATAAGGATTTTATATATTTTTTATAAAATTTTGGCAATTTGTAAGGTAAAACAATTTTATTCTATGGAATTTGGGCAAATTAATTTTAGAAAAAATGGAAAATGGTGAATCGTTTTTTGGGAAAAACCATGGAAAATTAGCCCATATGCGAAATTTAGCCCCTAAAATCATCTATGCTGAAAACCCTATAGAAACGGGGGGAAAGGACAAACAAAAGAAGAAAATTTTCTTAAAGGAAGTCCTGGTCGAAGACATTACAAAACAACATGAAATAGAGGGAGAATAAGAAGAAGAAGAAGCTGAGGATAAAGCCACAAACAAAAACCTAGTCGTGGGTCAAAAGACAAAAGCACCAAGCGCGGTGAAAATTACTTTAGCTCATCTCCCAAACGTTGTATTCACAATGGAAGACAAGTTAGGAAAGGCGCCAAGGCTAAAATATGCAGACCATGATGTCACTAACACAGTGAAGTTTCCCGACTTCGTGAAAGAATTGTACTTGGAGAATAGGGGGGAGGTAGGACCCTTAGGGAAACCTATTTTGGAGCTCACGCAGTGGGTTATAGGTCTCTACAACTATGGCATTATGAATCTGTTGGACATACCTCATTTTGGGTGCGATAAAAATGTAGGCCTTTGTGTGAAACAACTATTGGCTAGGGTACATGGAGGTATCTTGTGGATGGACATGATAGTCCCCATAGACATGGATCTCATAGCTAAGATCATAGAGTTTCCTACTAGCGGTGTAAAGCCAAAAGACTATTTGGACAATAAAGCCAGAGATAAAGAAATTGCATAGGAAGTGAAAGCACAGTTCGAGACAAACAGGGGAACCTGAGGACTAATAATCAAGGATATTAACGACCATGCAACAATTTTTTCCGCAAAGTTGATGGCTTTCAAAATTTTGAGGAAATGCATAAAGGAAGAATCCCCAACATGAGTTATAGAAATAGTTGTGCATTGTGCAAAGGGTGTTGTGTTTATTTGGTCACCATATTTTCTAAGCCAATTTTTGATAGATTGCAAAGATGCATAGGATAATGGAACAAAATTCCATTATTCCTATTTGCTAATACTGATAGCATTGGTGGGTTGGAAAGAGCCCAAATTTTCATCTTTTCTAGACAGAAAGGGAAAATGTAGTGCAATGCGCTATGAAACTTTGTGGCAGGAAAAGGACCCCAAGAACCAGCAGGTGAACAACACAATATTTTCCATGTTCTTGGAAGATATGCAACAGAATACAACCAATGTCTAGGGGATCCCAATTGAAGTGGTATAAGAAAATGAAGGGATTTCTAATTTCAAGGCTTCAAGACACCAATTGTGGATTTAGGCTAGAAAGGACACAAAAAATAAGTGGTTGGAAATGAGGTATTGCACATCACTCGAAGAAGTGGACTGGATCGTGAAAAATTTTCCTATGCAATGGAAGGTCCCAGCAACACAAAAGAAAGGAACAAATCTTAAGGATCAAGCAGAAGAAGGCACATCAAAGAAGACAAGCAGTCCAACAGATAATACAAGGAAGGTTGTAGACCATGGTCAAGCCTCAGGAAGTAACGCAACAAGCAATAATCCAAGAAAGAAAGATATTGTGTCAGGGACAGAAGTAAAAGAGGATGGAAAGAAGGGAGATAACTCTCGTCCAAAGGAAGTAAAAGATGGGGAAGCAACAAAGAATAAAATTGAGGCACAGACCTCAACCCCAACAAAGAAGAGAACGGGAAAAAGGGAGGAAAAAATAAGGAAAAAGATGAAGTATCAAAAGAGTCCTCCAACCATCACTATTATAGAGGATGATGCAGAGTTGGTCGTAGACAAAGTCTAATATAGAGGATACGATGTATTACGAGAAGCAAAGGAAAAAAGGGAAGCAATTATGGAAAAATTAGTAGAAGTACACAACATCTTACAGAGAGTGAAACTAAATACAATGCATCATCCAGCAGTGCAGCAGAAAGAAAAAGTACAAGAAGCATCAGTATAGAAAGAGCTAGAAGAGACAGTGAAGACAGTAATCATGAGCACTGACAGATTCAAAGTCACACAAGAAATGTTGGAGGTGCATGAAAACACAGTGAAGACACCAGTGAAGGATGTGGAACATCTAGAGTTGGTTCTCATGAACATGCCCACAAAGGCATTATATGGACTACAAGCAAGTGTAATACAATAAGTACAGTCTAGAGCTAGGGTGGATGCCACCAACCTAGCACTCAACCACAAAGTGAGGGATATTTTACAAGTGACAGGTGAGCAGATCACACTTGAAAAGGAGGAGGAGAAGAAGCACAGATAAATTAGAGAAGAATCTTACCAAGGTATATAGGATCATACAATATTGTGTGCAGGCATAGGAAGTTACAACAGAAGATCAGAAGATAGAGCAGATTGTGCATACCATATAGAAATACAAACAAAAGATAGTGAACTTAACATAAAAGTTAACTCTGAGCACACCTCTAGAAGTATGGGAGCAGAGAGAGAAAGAGGCTAATGTGCATGTAGAGAGTATAGTACAGGAGGTTAAACAAGTGGTAGAATTGTATAACAGGACTGCACATATTTGGACCAGCCAAGAAGAGGATGAAAAGATCCAACAACTGGAGAAGAGAGAGGTAAAAATAAACGTGGCGTTTCAGGACTTGAAGAAGAGGCAGAAGACCATGGACATATCCCTAAGAATCAAGGTTGCGTAGGAACCAAAAAATTTGTCGGAATAAGTAAAGACTATGGAGGAGGAGAAACAAGCAAGGTAGTCTTAGTTGGAGCCATTTCAACAACAAGAAAAAGGAATGATAGATGGGCTCCAAACAGAGAGAGTAATATGGGAATAGGCCCTAGTAGAAATCATAAAAGTTCTAAGAGAGCACATGACATCACAGGATTTGGAGACACTAGTAGGAAAGAGCACAGAGGCTAAGGAGAAAGTGACAGAAATGGGAAAGAAGTCTCATGCACTGGAGGTAGCGATACAGAAGGTGCACTAAGGCTAAGTGGCTCAGGATGAACCACATGTTAGTGATGGGGACATATTGGAGCAGGCATGTTTGGAGAGCAGCATAGAAAATGAGGCAGATTGTACCAAGAAGGAGAGAACGCCACATTTTGAGGAAAAGCAATGCGCACGGAAGGATTTGCGGAAATCTGACGCAAATGTGGACAAACCTATCCATGTTAGGGTTAGGGATTTGGGATGTATTGTAAGGGTTTCTAACCCAATTTTGTAATATAAATAGATGAGATAGAAAGTAGGTTGAGGAATCTATCGGTCCTTGGAAGTTTTTTGTCATATATTTTGGGGAGAAATATTTTGGAGAGCCTATTTTGGAGTCTTTGTGAGTCAAAGTCTATTTTTGAGAGCTGTAGAGCTCGGATGAAGTCGAAGTAGTTGAGGTTTAGGTCGCAAGATGTGGAGCTTGGTGTGATCCTATTCCACCTCACTACTCTATATTATGATGTAATGTGCACAATGCCTTTTGATGAAAAAGAAAAGAAGAAGAAGGTATTTGTGGACGTAGCCCCAAGGGGGGTGAACCACGGTAAAACTATGTGTGCAATGTGTTTTAATTGTTTACTATTTCTGCAGTTATGATTGAATAATTAGATAGATGAATGGATGGTTTATTTACAACATGCACAAGAATAAATATGCACATGAATGAATGACTGAATGCATTTGATGAATAATATAATAAAATGCATGATTAAGTAGAAACAAGAAGTAGAAATAACATCCCCCAATCCCTTCCATGACTGCAAACACACGTGTCCTGCAGTCCCCCATAAACCATCTTGGGTGAGACTGCGTTGTGCACTCTATGCATGGTGTAGCCTTCTGATTTACTAAAAGGAATGATGGTGATAAGGTTTTTGTTGGAGAACTAAGGTAGAACCCGGGTCAGCCCATAAGTCCAAAAAGCCTTCATTACCATGAACGTGGAAAATAATTCCTCTTTATTACCGAAAGGATTTGGATTAGAAGAATCCCTGTCTTTTGTTGAAGTCATTTCTTTCTTTCGAAATGTATGCCTCAAACCAATATCAGGAATGTACTCTTCAAGAAATCCTTCACCAAGATTGAGTTTTGGACCTCGTAAGCATTCACTTGTGAATACATGTCAAACAAGCTCTAATACAACCTGATCTAAAAATCCTGATGTCTATTAAACACTACTGACTAGATTCAGGAAATTAAGATCGTTATGACTATTTGAAAAATATCATGTGAAAATACTTAGTTATCCATAAACTTCATTAACTGATAATAAATAGTGGAAATAAAAATGTGAACATGGAGAGAAATATTAACAACAAATACCAAGGCACATTACACAAGTTGATAACGGAGTTTACCCATCTTAGGATATGTCTCTGAGTCCACTTCAAAACGAGAGACCACTTTATTGATGCTAAATAATGCTTGAATACAACTTCCACTTATGACCTTCTTATATGTTCCCCAAACACAAGTGTAACTGTCAAAATCAGCACCTCCTCGGAAAACCAAAATATCTTACTATAAACACCCCATACTTCTCTCAAAGAGTCCCCTAGGCTCAAAAGCCCATGACCATAAACTCTTGGCACACAAATCGATGCAAAACCTACACTCGGCATCAAAATCCATACAAAACAGACTCAAACCAAGTTCTTTCATGAACCCCTTGTGTATTTGTAAATGGTTGCGAGCATAGTTTATATAGGGGAAGTCGGAGGGTCGAACCCCACCCGACCCCCTATATGCTTGAATGGGAAATAATTACAACTTAAATAAAATTATGTTGGTTGAGTTAAAAACCGGGTGCACGTGGCGCAATGGTAGGCTCTCAATGTTAATTCATTGGGCCTTCGGTCCAGAGGTTGTAGGGTCGATCCCGGTTGACGCCCATTTTGGCATGTCGTTGTAACAATAAACTTTAACTACAAAATCGTCCCATGGAATATTCAATGACATAGTTAGCCTAGTTGGTTTGTAGTTGGTTTTCTAAACCAGAGGTCATGGCTTAGATTCCCTTTGACCCAACCAATTTTGATTCCCCTTAGCCAATATTGCCCAATCGGAAGGTGTCATGTGTCACCTGTTGGTTGTGGATCATGATTATCTTCCTGTTTCATAAGCCTTTGTTTTCAGTCATGTTTATACCCCATGAAGACTTTACACCCCAGAATATTGTACACCCCTCCACATGGGGGGGTTGTAGGGGGGGCTTGCCCCCCCTGCGAAGTCTGGGGGGCTCATCCCCTCGGCTGGGGGGTCTGAGGGTAAGCGGGCCCTTGGTAGGGGTTTGGGGGAGAAGCCCCCAAAGAAACAATTTCCTTGTAAATGTATATTGTAATTTCATAGAAAATTTGGACCGTCCATTATAAGGTCACAAATATGACAGTAGAAGTTATGGTAGGGTTTTTTTCCCTAGAAGGAAACCCTATTTTATGAGGGAATTGTATTGTGTCTATGTATCATTGCGAATATTGTATTCTGAGAGAGGAGATTGTGAGATAAAAAAGAGGAAGTTACAATGGGTGTGTTGTAGGTTGTATCCCTTGATTTGTTGGATAATAAAATGAAGGACCTGGCAATTTATCTGGTGGACGTAGCCCACACTAGGTGAACGATGTATATTTGTGTCTCTATTGTATTATGTATCCTCTGTGAATGATGTATATTTGTGTATCCTCTGTGTTTTATTTTTGCATTTTTTTTAATTTTATTTCTCTGCGATCATGTTTTTCTAACAACTGGTATCAGAGTGAAAGGTAACTCGTAGGAAAAGAGGGTTCTTGGTTCGAGTGGTAGCAATGGTGGAAGATGGAAAGTTTAGGGTCGAGAAATTTAACAGCCAAAACTAGCAGTTATGGAAGATGCAGATGGAAGATTATTTATATCAGAAGGATCTATTCCTACCATTGGATGGAATAGAAAAGAAGCCGACGACCATGAAGGATGAAGAATGGGAGGTTCTTGACAGAAAGGCACTAGGAACGATATGCTTGAGGATGACAACATTGATGGTTTTCAATTTTTGAAATAAAAGACAATGAAGGAGTTGATGTATGCATTGGCTAAACTGTATGAAAAACCCTCAGTGTCCAATAAGGTATTTCTAATGAAGATATTATTTAATATGAATATGTCAAAAGGCAGGTCTGTTGCAAATCATTTAAATGAATTTAATGTGGTTACTAATCAACTAAGTTCTGTAAAAGTGGACTTTGATGATGATTTCAGGGCTCTTCTAATCATGTGCTCAGTGCCAGAAAGTTGGAACGTCTTGGCCATGGTTGTAAGTAACTCTGTCTCTAGTTCAAACACTTTAAATATGATGATGTTGGTGGTGTTATCCTTAGCAAGGAAATGTGATTGAAAAACATAGGTGAGACATCGGGTAATACGTTAAACATGGAAAATAGGGGAATAAAAAAGGATAGAGGAAATGAATCAGGAAACCGCAGGAGTTCTAGGAAGGGAAGATCCAAATCCAGATTGGGAAAGATAGAGTGTTTGAATTATGGGAAGAAAGTACATCTGAAGAAAGATTGTAGAGCTCCAAAGAAACAAAGAGATGAACAACAAGAGAAAAATCAGGACGAAAATGTAACAGGTGATGTGTTACAAGATGCTTGGATTCTTTTTGTAGATAATATTTATGAGTCTTTGGTAGTAGATTCAGGGGATTCATTTCATGCCACACCTCATAGGAAACATTTTCTAGATTATGTTCAAGGTGATTTTGGACAGGTTCATTTGGGTGATGATGCACCATGCAAAATTGTTGGAATGGGAAAGGTAAAAATAAAGCAAAGGAATGGAAACCGATGATTGTTGAAAGAGGTAAGACATGTTCCAGATCTAATTAAAAATATAATTTCAATAGGGCATTTGGAAATTGAAGGTTGTATATCCATATTTACAGATAAGGTGTGGAAGGTCACCAAAGGATCACTAGTGATAGCAAAAGGAGAGAAGGTAGGTACATTGTATTTATGTACTAGTAATACTAACTCTTCTATGCCTTTAGCTTCTACAGGAGTGGATACAGCACTATGGCATCATAGGCTTGGACACATGAGTGAGTAGGGGATGCAAATACTTCACAAAATAAAATTATTGCCAGATCTTAAACAAATTGATTTGGATTTCTATGAGCATTGTGTTTATGGAAAACAGAAGAGAGTTAGATTTCTCAGAGTTAGAAAAGAAAAGAAGAGTGGAAGGTTAGAGCTTGTGCATACAGATGTATGGGTACCAACTCGGGTATCATCTCTTGGTGGCTCTCATTATTATGTTACTTTTATTGATGATGCAACTAGAAAAACTTGGGCTTATTGCATTCGACAAAAATACAATGTTTTTGATACTTTTAAGAAATGGAAAGCTTTGGCTAAGAATGAGATAGGAAAAAGGTTGAAGTGTCTCAAATCAGACAATGGAGGTGAATATTGCAGAAATTTTTTTTATGATTATTGTTCATATCGTAGAGAGAAGACAATTCTAGGAACACCACAAGAAAATGGCATGTCAGAAAGGATGAACAAGACAATCATGGAGTGAGCAAGGAGTATGAGATTGCATGTTGGCTTTCCCTTATAGTTCTGGGTAGATGTTGTAGATATTGATGTTTACTTAATAAACAAAGAATCTTAAAGCTCTTTTAATGGTAGAATTCCAGAGGAGGCATGGACATGTAAAAAGGTAAACTATTTTTTTAATACTTTCGGTTGTGAAGCATTTGTCCATATTGATAAAGAAAATAGAACAAAGCTTGAGGCAAAATCCAAGAAGTATACCTTTATTGGACACGGTGTTAATGATTTTGGTTATCTCTTATGGGATTATGAAAATCACAAAATCATTAGGAGTAGGGATGTCATATTAAATGAGAAGTTCATGTACAAATATCAATTACAAGGAAAGAAAGAGGAAAAAGAAAAAACATAATACACAGTGCCTGATGAGATAACTGAAAAAGAAATTCCAAAGGTACTAGAAAATCAAAATGTACAACAATAGGATCAACAGGTACCTCAAACTCCCACAAGTGTTGTTAGAATATCTACCAGGTTAAGTAGACCCCCTGAACGATACTCTCCTTCATTGTATTATTGATTGTTGATTGATTTTGGTGAACCAGAATGTTATGAAGAGGCAATGCAGGTAGACATTAAAAAGAAGTGGGACCAAGGAATGAAAGTGGAAAGGGATTCCTTGGTAAATAACCAGACTTGGGATTTGGTTCAGTTGCCTATAGGAAAAAGAGCATTGCAGAATAAATGGGTTTACAAGTTAAAGGAAGAAGATGGAGACAAAAAGCGGTACAAGGCTAGACTTGTTCTAATGGGGTTTGCACAAAACAAAGGAATAGATTTTGATGAAATATTTTCTCCTATTGTTAAAATAACTTCAATTAGGAATATTTTGAGTCTTGTTGAAGTAGAATATTTACATCTTGAATAGTTAGATGTAAAAACAACTTTTCCCCATGGGGATTTGGAGGAAGATATTTATATGCAGCAACCACATGGGTATGAGGTCAAAGGGAAAGGAAACTTAGGTGTGCAGGTTGAAAAAGAGCTTGTATGACCTAAAACAAGCTCCAAGGTAGCGGTATTTGAAGTTTGACAAGTTTATGATAGAACAAGGTTCAGTAGATGTCATTCTGATCACTGTCTTTATTTTAAAAAGCTAAAAAATGGAAGCTATATTATCTTGCTATTGTATGTAGATGACATGCTTGTTGCAGGGTATAATATGTACGATATAAATGTGCTCAAGAAGAAATTATCTAATTCATTTGCGATGAAGGATTTGGATGTTGCAAAGAAAATCCTTGGTATGAGAATAACAAGAGATAGGAAAAATCGCAATTTGACATTGTCTCAGGGTGAGTACATAGAGAAGGTGTTGGAGAAGTTTAGAATGAAGAATGAAAAACCAGTTAGTACACCATTGGCCAGCCATTTCAAATTAACCAAATAAATGTGTCCCAAGACATGGGAGGAGATAGAATACATGTCCAGGGTCCCTTATTCATCAATAATTGACAGCTTGATGTATGTGATGGTTTGCACAAGACCAAATATTGCACATGCAGTGGGAGTTGTGAGTAAGTATATGAACAATCCAAGTAAAGAACATTGGGATGTAGTAAAGTGGATCCTCGAGTATTTGAAATTTACTTCTACTCATGCATTATGTTTTGGAGGTTCAAACATTGTTCTACAAGGATATATTGATTCAGATATGGCAGGAGATAAAGATAGAAAGAGGAGCACCACAGGGTATGTTTTTACTATAGGTGGAACAATAGTAAGTTGGATTTTGAAACTGCAAAAGGTTGTTGCACTTTCAACAACAGAGGCAGAGTATGTTGATTCTACAGAGGCTAGTAAATAGATTATTTGGTTACAGAGGTTTATGGAGGAATTGGGAAAGAAGAAAGAGAATAGAAGGTTGTACTATGAAAGCGAGAGTTCCACTCATCTTGCAAAGAAATCAACATTCCATTCGAAGACTAAGAATATACAACTCAGGTACCATTTCATACAATCCATCTTGGAAGATGGACATTTGAAGTTGGAAAATATACACACTAGCCAGAATCATGTACACATGTTAACAGAGTAGCAAGGGAGAAACTGAGTTCCTACTCAATTTCAGTTGGTCTTCAAGCATGAAGGTGAAGATGAGAAATTTTCCAAGTCCAAGGTGGACTATAGTCCAGAAGGTACAACAACAATGGATTTTTTGTAATCAGTCTCCAAGTGGGAGATTGTTGGTTATGGAGCCTGATTATCTTCCTGTCTCATAGGCTTTGTTTTCAGCTATGTTTATACCCCATGAAGATTGTACACCCCAGAATTTTGTACACCCCTCCACGCAGGTGGGTTGTAAGGGGGGATTTCCCCCCCACAGGGTTTATGGGTATCATCCCCCCGGCTAGGGGATCCGAGGGAAAGCGGGCCCCTGGTGAGGGTTTGGGGGCAAATCCCCCGAAGGAAAATTTACCTTGTAAATGTATATTGTAATTTCATAGTAAATCTAGACCGTTCATTGTAAGGTCACAGATTTGGTGGTAAAAGTTATGTTATAGTTTTTTTCCCTAGAGGGATACACTCTTTTATGAGGGAATTGTATTGCGTCTATGTATCATTGTGAATATTGTATTCTGAGAGAGGAGGCTGTGAGAGAAAGAAGAGGAAGTTAAAGTGGGTGTGTTGTAGGTTGTATCCCTTCATTTGCTAGATAATAAAAGGAAGGACCTAGCAATTTCTCTGGTAGACGTAGCCCACACTAGGTGAACCGTGTATATCTATATCTCTGTTGTATTGTTTATCTTCTATATTTTATTTATGCATTTGTTTTTATTTTATTGCTCCGCAATCCTATTTTTCTAACATCACCTTCTAGTTGGTCCACATCATTGCCACCATACGCCTGTCAGTTTCCATACATGATCCAGTCACCTACCACATAGCCTGCACAGTCACCTTCTCTGTCAGCATACCACGTCACCCTTTTGTACTGCCATGTGTCATCCTTTTAGTGATTCCACATGGCATCTATATAGTCCATGTCATCTATACAGTACACATGTCCATATGTGATGTTTCCACGTCACCTGTCTGTATCATATATACTACCACATGGAAGCCTTCCCTTTGTCTGTTTTTGTTGAACTTTAAAAGGCCATAAATAACTCATACAACATCTATTTGAGGCCATTCAAATTGCACTGGAAATATCTCGTCGAGCTCTATGCAATGGATTCATTTTCATTAGCATTCGAGACCATCAATTTTTGAGAATTCTCAGATCCAGCGTGATCACTTAATGAAGTTGTTCCTATAGAGTTTGATATTAGGACTCTTTGGACAACATTAGAGCCCAAATCTGAGCTTTATGTAACAAAGAACAAGAAGGTTGACTATCTTAATTCCTTAGATGAGATTCAACAACAATCATTTTTTCACATAGAGGTATTCTGATGCCAAAAGAATTCTATGCATGTGATCCAGGTGGATATTGGTGGCCACCCACCTATTCCAACTGGCTCCTCTTGTCCATTTTTAGTTTAGCACGTTCTTCTATACTTATTTATAATTGTGGTTTCTACACTTTTGGGGATTTCTAAATCCCTACACATATTCTAGGTGGATACTGGTGGCCTCTCACCTAATCCAACTAGCTTATTTTGTATGTTTTCATGTCAACACATCTTGTTGTACTTCCAGGGCCATTTTGGAGCCCTAAACAAGGTTTTTATTGGCTCTCCATAGTCAAAGTGTAGACAAAGTCCGATTTTGATGGTGGGATGTGTAGTTTTCTAAAAGACCTTTCCAACGGGATATCACACACCTAAAATGGAGGTCGTATGCAAACGTTATGACCCTGGGAAATTGAGGTATCAACTTACCCATAGGGGCTCACATGAATTTTCTTGTTTCACCTCCTAGGGTTAGGGTTTTGGATGTCTAGGATTTTAGAATTCATGAGTAATATCAAAAAGGCCTCTGGAGCCTCATTGTAATCATTCTTCTCAGACGGATGCGTGTAGCAGCCACATCTTTTCTCAGAGATAGCTACCAACATTCGAGCAAGTGTTTCAATTCTGTAGTTTTACAGCTTCAGCCTATTTCATTTATTCAATAGAAGATAGTGTTCACTGTATATATGTGTTATTATTCATATCTCTATGTTTATTGTATTCATTATGTTAATTGGTTCGTTTCGCTCCTATACCCAGATTAGTGGTATCAAAGAGGTTTTCTCTTCATTTGTTTTTCTTCGTGCATGTCCCTAACAAGATCTGGGTACAAGAAGTTGGGACTCAAACCAATCAATTCGTTGCAAGATCGGTCATGCCAATCTCGACAATAAGCCATGGGAGACAAAAAGAAAGATGATGGGGTAGGATATCCTTTTAAAATTTTGTTCGAGGAATCCCTTGCATGACAAAGGAACAAAATGATGGACAACTTTGCGCAGATCCTTCGATGCCTACCCACATGAGAAGCATCTTCATCAAGCGTCCATGCAACCCCCTTCAAGGTATGGGTAAATTTTTATATTCTATTATTTAAAGGACTGATAGATGCATATGTTGTAGATAAATGGTTGAATCTTCTCGAAGGGTTTTTTTCAGCTCACAATTTTTCCCATAGGGAAAAGATTACTTTTTCACTCCTCAAGGTCGTCTCCCATGTTAAGGATTGGTGGGACACTTACTCTGAGCAAAGGGCCATAGAGGAATCTACAATATTTGTGGTTTCCCCTACATGGGATTCCTTCTGGGATACCATTAAAGAACCGTACTACCCTGTTGGAAGCTACGAGGACCAGTACACCAGATGGACCACCCTGTGTCAAGAAAGGGACCATCAAATTTCACCAATATTTTCCATACCCTGTGCACCAAATTGGGTATCAAAGACTCTGAGCGATATCTGGTGCTCAAATACCGTGGTTTTTTACATAGATACATTCAAATATAAATGGAGTTTTTGGACATCACCTCAATGAGTACGTCTTATAGATACATTGTCAAGATCGAGAAGAAATTTAAGAAGAAGAGGCAAGAGTTTGGATATGAAAACTCCTCACAGCTGAAGCAGGGAAAAGGTGACCCCAACCCACACAGCAAGGGACAGAGTAGAGAGGGCCACTCTCAGGACAACCATTTCAATCTAAAACACAAGAAGGGAAATGAGAAGATGAAGAAGGACATGGGAAAATGGTGTGAGTACCATAAAATCCCTTGGCATAACACTGAAGAATGTCACTCCAAGCAGTCACTCATGACTGAGCTGAAGGATTCTGAGTCAGAGGTCAATTCTGATTCTGAATCAAATCCCAAAGAAGGGAATTGGATTATTGATGTTGAACCTAGTTCCACTGTCACTACCACCAAAGTCTGGCCAAGCTAACTAGAAGAACCAGAGGAAGGGGAACGCCTCTTTCACTCATAGATGTGGGTAAAGGGGGATCATCTTCATTTCATTGTCGATAATGGTAGTCAAAAGAAATTGATTTCAGTAGAGGTCTTCAAGTGGCTCGAACTTCCAACAACACCACACCCGCAACCCTACACCATCGGTTGGCTTCGCCAAGGAAGAGATCCCCGTGTTAGCCAATAGTTTCGTCTGCCCTACAACATCAAGCCTTTCAAAGATGAGGTGTTGTTTTTTATTTCTCCCCTTGTATTTTTTTATGTTCTTTTAGGACAACCATATTTCTGGAAGCGTCATGTTGTGTATGAGTCTAGACCCTGGAGTGTTATTATTACTTTGGGTAGACAATTGTACATGATACCAGAGGTAGAGCTGCCTACTACTATTTCTTTAATCTCTCCTAAGAAATGCAGTAAGGTCATTTCACAGACCAGGAATTTCGTCTTCTTTGTGATCCATGCTCACAGTAAGTAGAAGGTCACCTCCACATCCATGGCCTCTACACAGAGCCTCTCTTTGCAATATAATCAAGTGGATGAGATCATGGAAGAATACAGAGACATCTTCTCCTCACCCACCAGGGTACCAACACACTTCCAAGTCAAGCATCCAATTGATATAACCCTCAGTGCACATATACCTAATGGACCATTCTATCGTCGCCCGCTAATGGAAAATGATGAAATCAGGTGTCAGATCCAAGAGTTTCTTCAAAAGGGGCACATCAGACCCATCATCTCCCCTTGCAGAAGATCGATTTTACTGGTGCAGAAGAAGGATGGGACTTGGCGACTCTGCATTGATTACAGAGCCTTAAACAAAATCACATTCAGGAACCGGTACCCAATTCCCAGGATTTATGACCTTCTTGATGAACTCAAGGGGGGAAATTTCTTCAACAAGATTGACCTAAAGTATGGCTACCACCATGTTCCTGTTGAACCAACTGATGTCTGGAAGACAATATTCAACTCTAAATAAGGTCTCTTTGAATCGATGGCCATGCCCTTTCTCTTAAAAAATGCACCATCCACTTTCATGAGTTTGATGGATGATGTATTGAGACCCTTCACCAACTATTTTGTGGTGGTATACTTGGATGACATCCTCATCTTCAGCAGAACTTGGGAGGAGCACATGCAGCATAGTTAGCATGTTTTGAGCACTTTGGAGCAGCACAAGCTATATGCCAACCAACTTGGAAAATTTCTCTTTTGGAATGAACAAGGTCCAATACTTAAGCTAGATTGTTGATGAGCATGGGGTACATGTTGATCTAGCTAAGATCCAAGTCATCCGTGACTGGCCATCCCTGACCACACTAACCAAGCTTTGGAGCTTCTTGGGAATGGCCAACTTCTACCGACGGTTCGTGTTGGGATTCTCCGATATTGCATGGGCCCTCAGCTAGGTGACCAAGGGTGGTGGCAGGGAAAATTTTGTGTGGGGGAAGGAACAACAACGAGCATTCAATGATTTGAAGCATCGCCTATGCTTAGCTTCAATACTCTCTTTTCACAATCTGCAACAACCATTTGAGATTGAGATGGATGCCTCTAACTATGTTGTAGGTGTAGCTCTCACTCAACATGGTCATTTGGTGGCATACCATAGTGAGACACTCTAAGATGTTGTCTGGAAATACCCCACCTATGACAAGGAAATGTATTCCATTGTACAAGCATGTCATCAATGGAAACATTACATTCTAGAAAAGGACACAATCATCCACACTAATCACAAGCCTCTGCAGTTCATATAGACACAAGGCAAATTGTAGAATGATCGCCATCAGAAGTGGAGAACCTACCTACAGTAGTTCCATCTCAACATCAAGTATAAGACAAGGATCTCAAATCATGTCATTGACTGCCTCGGTCAACCTCCCATGGCTGCACTCACCACTGTGCTCCATTCTTCTAGACATGAGGCCTCTGATTGGCCCAAACTTTATCAACTAGATCCAGAATTTGCCGCCACCTATCAAATCTTGGGCACAAGTGCAACTGTCATCGATTTTCACATTCAGGATGGACTGTTATTCCATCTAGGCCATCTTTGTGTTCCTACAAGTGAGCATACAAAGCTTATTCTCGAATCCCACTACAGTTGGATGGCAGGACATTTTTGTAAGTTTTAAACCTGGGAAATAAAGCAATGCATATAGATTCTTAAGCAATACAGAAATTAATCAATGGCTCATACGCAGAGTACACAAAGATTTTATACCAGAAACCCTAAACTGGGAAAACATTTTTTATTTTCATTATCTCGAATTTCACCATTCGCCATACAATATATACAATGTTTTTAGGTATTCCGTAGATACAAAAACCCTAATCCCTTAATCTGGGATTAATTTACAAATCCACTAAAAATAGCAAAAACCGCCCAAAAAAAAAAATCGGGGCACTGCGGGTAACCAAGGGGGGGGCATACCTACCCCCCCTGGGACCCCCCTAGGAAAGTGCCCAATGCACATGGTAGAACTCTAGGTGAAGGGATCATCAGACGCAGTTGTCGTATCTGACACACCCACACACACACACATGCAAAGAATATAACACATACCCAACATTCTCCCACTTGTTGTTTTCTTTGCATCTAGGGGTCCAGGGGATTATATAGTCAACAATCCAGGGTAGCAATGCCCATTTTTACTCTACACCAGGAGAAATTTTATGTTCTTACAGACTTTGTCAATGAATCTGCAGCATTCTTCAAAGTGTCAACCTTTTCCAGCAACACCTTCTTTTCCTCAACCATGTCTCTCACAAAGTGATACTGAACATCAATATGCTTTGTCTTCGAATGATAAGCTGGGTTCTTTTCCAGGAATATTGCACTCTGACTGTCATAGTCTCATCTCACTACGTTTTGTACCAACCCAATACCTAAACACAATCTTTGTAACCATACTGCTTCCTTTCTTGCATGAGTGGCTGCCATGTATTCAGTTTTTGTAGTTGAGAGTGCCACTACAGCCTATCTTTTTCTCAACTGATTGCTCCTCCAAATAGGTTAAACGCATACCCACTTGTAGATCTTCTGTGATCCAAATCTCCAGCCCAGTCTGCATCAACAAAGCCATGTATGTCCACCACTCTATCCAATCCCAGTCTTCCTTGGTAGCACAATACATAATGGGTGGTGCCATGAAGATACCTGAAGACCCTCTTTACTATTGTCCAATGCTCCTTCCTTGGTTTTGACATATACCTGCTCAAAACTCCCATCGCATGTGCAATATCTGGTCTAGTACAAACCATTGCATACATCAAACTACCAATTGCACTGGCATATGGAACATGGGACATGTCCTCTTCTTCTTCCTGTGTCTTGGGACACTGATCTGCAGATAACTTTGCACCTATAGGAATAGGAACCTTGATCGGTTTACTTCCATGCATATTAAACCTCTGCAATATTGTTTCAACATATTTTCTTTGATTCAACCAGAGTTTCCTATTTTCATGATCTCTTTTAATCTCCATTCCCAGAATGAAGTTAGCAGCACCAAAATCCTTCATGTCAAATTTGGAGGATAGTTGCGATTTCACCTCCTTGATAACATCCATGTTATTTCCTACCAACAACATGTCATCAACATACAAGACTACATAAATGAAGTGATTACGAACCTGCTTGGAATATACACAGTGCTCAGCCCTACTTCTTACAAATCCCAATCCAAGGATGTATGTGTCAAACTTTTGGTACCACATCCTAGGTGATTGCTTCAGACCGTATAGTGACTTCTTTAGCTTACAAACTAGCTCTTTCTTTCCCTTCACTACAAAGTCTTCTGGCTGCTTCATGTAGATTTATTCTTCCAGATCCCCATGTAGGAATGTTGTCTTCACATCCATTTGTTCCACTTCAAGATCAAAAGCAGCAGCAATAGATAAAAGAAATCTAATAGAAGTTAACTTATCAATAGGAGAAAAAATCTCACCAAAGTCAATTCCGTCTACTTAGGAATAACCTTTTGCTACTAATCGAGCTTTGTATTTCTCCACTTTACCTTGTGCATTAAACCTCTTCTTGAACAACCATTTTCTACCAACCGATTTTCTTCCATATGGAAGCTCAACTATATCCCATGCCTCATTCTTATCCAAGGCATCCATTTCTTCAACCATGGCCTTCTTATAGAGTTCACTATCCTCTGAATTCACTACTTCCCTGACAGTTATGGGATCATCATCAGTAATAGATAAAGCAAAATTGGAACAAAAATCAGGTGGACTATACCTTTCTGGTTTCCTTCTATCTCTCACTGATCTCCTCAATAATGGGGTATGAGGTTCTTCTTCTTTTTCTTCTACTTCCTCTTCTTCCTCTTCTTCGGATGATTCAGATTTTGCATCATCCAACTCAAGCTCTATTTTCTTAGGTTCATCTTGCGTTGGTGGGAATTCCTATTTGGACACATCTTTTACCTCTCTGAAAACAACATCTCGACTGTAAACAAATTTCTTGGTTTCTGGGTTCCAAAGCTTATAACCTTTCACACCATCTTTATAACCAATAAAGATACACTTTCATCTTTATTATCCAGCTTACTCCTGTTTTCCTTTGGAACATGTACATAAGCATCACAACCAAACACTCTAAGATGTTGAAGAGAGGGTTTCTTTCTAGACCATACCTCATGTGGAGTTGTATCATCCAACGCTGATGAAGGTGATCGATTGACCAGGTAACATGTTGTACTCACTGCCTCTGTCCAGAATTCTTGTCCTAACCTGGCACCGTTAAGCATGTTCCTTGCTTTTTCCATCAATGTATTTTTCATCCTTTATGCAACTCCATTATGATGAGGAGTGTATGGAGTAGTCTTCTACCTTGCTATACCACACTTCTTACAGAATTCTTCGAATTCGTTTCCGCAGAATTCTCCACCATTATCTATTCTCAATACCTTTATTTTCTTCTCTGTCTGATTTTCTACCAGAGCCTTAAACTCTTTAAATTTATCAAATACCTGAAATTTCTTTCTAAGAAAATAAATCCATGTGTTCCTTGAAAAATCATCTATGAATGAAACATAATACACATATTTACCTAGGGATGGAACAGGAACAGGTCCAAACACATCACTGTGTATCAACTCTAAGATCCCCTTTTCTCTT
>ML794274.1:440767-457243 GCA_009831015.1 Picea engelmannii
ATTTTTATATTTTATGAAAAAGAAATAAAAACTACTGAAATTAAACGATCTAATATATTTACTGAAATTAAACAATCTAATATAAATCTAATGAAACTTCTATCTATATTAAACTACTTAATAAAAACAGTAAGCAAAATACTAATTGACCTGGACATGCTCCAAGTCTGCCCTTTGTATGATGATTCCTTAAGCTGATTGGAGGAGAGAAACTCACACCGTTTAGTCCTTAAGCCTTTCGTAAATGATCAACTATGCTGCTTCTTGAAGTGTTTTACAGGACAAACAAGACATAAAAGAAGATCATAACAACCTTATGATTATAAATTCCTGCAATAAGGGAAACCTATTATGCAAAAAACTTATATATAACAATTCAATTTATGAAGAAGGTAAAACTATCATTCACAAACTGAACTAACAATTGTTATGTCTTTTAGCTATTTGGAAGAAACAAGATATGGATAACAGTAATAAAATTATATCATTCGCATTTGATTTAGATAGCAAAAGTAATACTAAACCATAAACAAAATGATATACAAAACATGGAACAAAGTGTTGATATATTGAGAAGCAAAAGCTATGAAAAAACATCAATTCTGCTCCAGTCCGTGATAGAACTCCATATCCTTGTTCTCCCACAACTGAGAATGAACATTATTACAAAAATCATAAGTATATATAGGTCTCTTCACAAGGTAAAACTTCCTTGTGGATAATATCAAATAGTTTTACATATCCTGGGAGATATCCCAAAATCACCTAAACTAAGGAATATAAAATGCAAGTAGAATCTGTAAAACATCCCCTAACTGCTCATCATATCTATTGCCAATTCGAATTTGCCTGCAATAGAACACAAAGATCAAGCAAACAGGACCAAATATAATCAAATAAAATCAAATAGAATCATCTTTTAATAATCCTCAAAAAACGAATTACTAATAATCGAAGTGAAATTACTAATCAAATTAATCAATATCAAAATGAATGCAATCGAAACAGAGTAAAGAATGCTCTGTTTTTAGTTACCATAAAACATGGTCAAACTTTGATAGGCCTGTTTCGTATCAAACAAAATTAGACAGTGAATCAAATCAAATGAGGTACGATGTAATCGTAATCCACAACCATAATTGAACAGAATAGTAATCATATCAGATAAGATTTTCCACAACATAACTACAATCGATATTATTGAATACAAAAGATATATGTTGCAGCTGTAACAATATACATATGTCGCTTCAATCAATAGTAAGGATAGGCAAGCCGTTGTAATCAGATATGAGAAGGCTGTTACGATATACTCAAAACGAAACATGCATAACAGTATTGACCAAAAATCGCCATGGATTTTGTTCGCTGAGTGAAACACAGTCAAAATCGAACAACATTGATAACCATAAGCTGGACAGTAATCAAATAAAATCGGGCCTGAGTCATTTATAGAACAATTCATCATCCTGGGCATGATCATTTTTGTTTTACAAATCCATTCGTAACTAAAAATACATTGTCATTCCAATTCAAAATAGAACAGGGTCGACTGACCTAGCTGGGAGTTGTATAACTGTTACGATTTGTATCAATTCTCGATATAAAACAAAACCCTTTTTTTAAAAAAAATCCAAACCGTATCCAGGCTGACCAGAGTCATATGTACATAAAATTTTAACAGACAACCATGTGTCTCATAACCGATTCAGATCATAGCATAAATCGTGTCTCAAGATTTGAAATTCAAAACAGCTTGTCTATAATAGATGCAACAGAACATTCAATCGCAACTGATTAAAACAATCAAATCCATATTATGACTAACAGAATCAAGACCAAATCCAATAGCAAAATTCGATTTACCAAAACAAGTTATATACAGCAATGCATGTTTATGTAACAGAGCAGGTCGATGATGTATACAGAGTTCATGAATGTACCATATAAATGGGTGAAAGTTATACCAGCGAGGTTGCTGAGGCTATGCCAATTTCGAATTGACAATTGCCATGGCTGACTCGACATTCTTGAACAGAATTGAACCAGTTGTTCGCTGCTTCTTGTCGGTAGATTGCACCTTCGCATTATGACCAGTGATCTTTGCCACTTGATCTTCCAAGGCATGGATTCTGGATTGCAACATCGGCACATCTAAGTAGTATCTCTCCAACCATAACCCACACTGATCGCATGGGGGAACAACTGGTTGAGAAGAAGGGGTTTTCGATGAGTCACTGAGGGTTCCTTGAGGTAGTTCAATGTTAGGAAAGTTAGGATCATCCCGCAAACAATGTGGTAAATTCTTGACAAAGTCATATGCAGGTTTGTCACACAAACCCTCTGAGTAAGGATAGTCGTTTGCGAGAAAAAGTTCAATTTCCGAATTGGAATCTTCGCTGACCAAAATAGGCTCAGAGTTGGCAGGGGTTTTAGGTTTATTTCTCGCCATGCGAGAGATTAACCGCGCATTTTCTTGCCTTTAGGATTAGCACAAGTTTTAGCTTTAGGCTTTTTGTCTGCGGGTTTAGCAATTTTGACCTGTTTGGTCACAGCCATAGGCAAGTTTGTAGGTGGGTCGGGTAGAGGTTTGGGTAGCAAAACGCTATAAGGCACAGGGGGAATAGGCTGGGTTTCGGACACCATAGGTTTATCAACCTATGGAGGGTTTAATTCTTCAAAGCCATTACGACTGAGAAAATCACCCCAACAATCACGACGTAACCCCAACTCATAAACCATAATCATTTTAATCAACCCCAAATGGAAGAGGCTGGTATCGTCCTGGTTACGCTTGTACCTTTTCGCCATTTTGAACAAACTTCTATGCAGGTAGTGGGGAATACTAAGTTTGAAACCCATAAAAACCATCAATAGACGAAGGTGAAACAGGAAAACGAACTCGTACCTGCCCTCGCAAGTAATGAATTTCTTGATTATCATTAGGAGGTCATGCCAGCGTGGTTTTAACATTTTTGCAGGAAAAACTTTGTCGCATGAGTTCACCATCCGAGATTGGAACAGCAATGTCCATGGGACATCATCCACCTTGCAACTCTTCGACCATTTTTGTCCCGTAACAGGCAGACTGGTTGCCGAGCTAAGAAACTGTTCGTTAATTTCAAGTTGGACATCTCCAACTTTGGCTCGGCAGCCATCGAATGATAACGCAAATTGCCGAGCCACGATAGGGTTATAACCATCGAATTTCCTTATGAACGGGAGCCACCCAAATTTTTCCAGGCCTCTATAAGCGCCATCAAACATCAACAGTGCTTGGCACCAGTTGGGCTCGGGCCTTACAACTGGAGCCATGGCTTCTGTGCATGGTAGGGTTTGGTTTGAACAATACAAAACGCAGGAGAAAAACGATAGGGCTTAACAGCTGCAAGCGCTCAAAGGGGAATGAATCAATGTAATGCGTGTGAAGGTGGTGGGATTACCACCGCCATGTAGTGTATTAATGGCTGAGTACATCGTTGTTCCATCAGTAATCATAACGTTTAAAACATATTAATCGGCCAACCCAAATCGGTGTATAACCATATCAATGTGCCATCAATCAAATGTAGAACCAAAACCATATGTTATATTCATGCGCCAAGTGTATAGTTCAATCCAACATGAAATCCAAAAAGTTTTACCAATGCGACAAGTATAAAACATTGCCACTCAAATATGAAACCAAACTGATATATGACCCATGCGTTTTTTAGCATAATCAAAGTTTATAAACATTGCAACCAATGAATTTATGAAATCGATAAGTTAAGAGATCAAAACAATAAGGATCATATCATATATAAAACCAAAATCAAACATGACCCTTATGAAATCAAATATAACCCATAACTTAACATGTTCAATACCTTACCAAAGAAATCAAGTTGTGCAATCAAAGTGAATGGGCATAGTTTGAAAGTTGTTCTAGTCGTTTAATAGCAAACCAAAGGTAAGTGCCTTTCGGGATATCAACGAGAAGATCACGACAGTCCAAATAATGATGGAGGGGTTTTCACACTTTTAGTTGTGAAAACTGAATTGAAATCAAATTGCAATTGTCGCAAAAAATGAAACAAATGTCTAAGTGCAAAATGCAACGATGACTTTGTCGCTTAGGAGACAATTAGGTGTAGGCAGCTTTTTAGGGAGATCGAAAAAATTGAATTTGCTGCCAACACAATAACTAGTGTACTAGTAGGTTGTGTACCAGTAGCCTGTGTGCTTGTAGATGGTCTACCAGTATGCTGTGTACTAGGATCCACAGTGATCCATTGTTCTTTGTCTACAAGAAGGTCCTCCATATTGAGCTTCCATAGCTCAAAGTTTCTACCATTGAACTTCTCTATCTCGATTCTAGATGAGCTCGCCATTCCTCTTTATTTACTCGAATCTTGACTACAAAAGCTCCCACTAAACCCAGGTTTATCACAGACCCAAGATAAACTTGATCTATCAAGACCGAGCCAAACCCTCAACAACAAAGGCGTCCCTCTAAAGAGAAAAACGAGCTCTGATACCACATGTAACTTTTAAACCTGTGAAATAAAGCAATGCATATACATTCTTAAGCAATACAAAAATTAATCAATGGCTCATACACAGAGTACACAGAGATTTATACCAGAAACCCTCAACCGAGAAAACCTTTCTTATTTTCATTATCTCGAATTTCACCATTCGCCATACAATATATATAATGTTTTTAGGTATTCTGTAGATACCAAAACCCTAATCCCTTAATCTGGGATTAATTTACAAATCCTGGATTAAGGGATCGTCAGATGCAGTTGTCGTATCTGACGCACCCACACACACACACATGCAAAGAATATAACACATACACAACAATTTTGGTGTGGAGAAAATTGTGGTCATTCTTCATAAACATTTTTATTGGCCAAAACTTCAACAAGACGTCAGCAAGTATCTCAGATATTGCACTAATTGTGTGATTTATAAGCCATCCATCAAGAAGAAAGGCTTATACACCCCTCTTCCTACTTCAAATAATCCTTGCAAATCCATCTCAATGGATTACATGTCTGGCCTTTCATCCACGAAGAAAGGAAATGACTGCATATTTTTGGTCGTTGATTGGTTTTCGAAGATGTCCATCCTCACAACCTGCAAGAAGAATATCATAGCGACAGATACTACCAAGCTCTTCTTCTAATGAGTGTGGGTCCATTTTAGGATACAACATACCATCATCTCCAACCAGGACAATAGGTTCCTTAGCACATTTTGGTCACGTCTCTAGTCACTATTGGACACCAAGCTCACTAGGTCCATTGCTTTCTACCCCCAAACAGACAGCCAAACATAGGTTTTCAATGAGATGATTGTTGGCATAGGGGTAGACCCAGGGTTCAATGCTTCAACAATGCACCAACAAGCCCTAACTACTAGCCCTTTCGGTAAAACCTATGGAGAAGATGTAGTCTCACCTAAAGTATAAATAGGGGGATGCAGGACACATGTGTCTACAACTAGAGGAGATGCAAAGTGGATCCAAAACAATAATACATAGCAACTAGAAATTATTTACCAGCTTAAACCTACTTCGTGCAATTATATCTCAGATCTAGCTCAATAATGCAATAACATACTAACAAGAAGCATAGAACACAACATCAATCCATAGAGACAACAATATTTACGTGGTTCACCCTATCTCTAGGGCTACGTCCATAGAACTGTGTTTCTTGATATATTAAGATGAAACCATACACTTATATTTTCTCTCTTAGCTTGTAGATCTCTCTCTCTCCTTCTCTCTCTTTCTCTCCCCTCCCTGTGCACCCAGCTGCAGGGTTGATCTCTGTACCCGGCTAAAGATATTACAATACCAGAGTGCTCTCATACACAGCACAACAATAATCACTCAATATCAAAATACAACTCTAGCCCAACGACGAACCCCTCTTTTCTCATCTAGGTCCTTATTTATACATTACAATGATTTGCAGATAACCTTAGGCCGAAACTTAGGTGTCAAAACTCTAAATTCCAAAACCCTAGGTCCACTTTGACCCACATTTTAAAGGCTTCTCTAGCCTGTCTTTCCATCTTTCCCGTGAGGTTCTTCAAATCATCCATTATTGGATTTTTTCTCTTGCTGAATTGTCCACGATCCATCTTCCTTGTTGGTCTGTCTTCCTCTATATTCTCCTCCAACGAATCATTTTCCCTTACTTCGCTCCTTCTTTTCTGCTTCTTTGACCACTTCGACCCATTCTTAGTCAATGTTCCTTCCGTGCAGTTCATACTTCGCCTTTCCTCTTCGTTATTCTTCGATTTCTTCCTTAATCCATAACCAAGGGACAACAAGCCCCCAATAGTCACCTGTGACTCATCCCGAGGCACTGCAATACTGGACCTTCTGTCTTACTTTGACTTCAGACTGCGCGGAGCACCCTATACTTTTTTCTCTATCCCTCCCCACTTTGTGCAACCTATCTTTTCTGTGTCTGGTACCCAGTTTAAACTACACCTAGTACCTAAACCCTTCTTCTCATGTTTTTACTGAGATTTGCAAGGCAGCTGGTTGTCATAGTACAATTTCAACCAGCTCCCATTCACCAAGCCTTCCTTCCATTCTCCATTCAAAGTCTTCAACTGCATAGCTCCTCCTTCTGTAACATGGGCAACCTCATATGGCCCAAGCCAATGTGTCCTGAACTTCCCTAGATGCTTCATGAACTTGTTGCCATATACCAATACTAGATCTCCTTGCTTAAATGATTTCTTCTTGATGTGTCTATCATGGTAAGCCTTTTCTCGTTCCTTCTACACCTGCTAATGGAATCCTGCAATAAACTTGTCTTACTCCAGTTTGACCAAATGTGCAAGCCTATTTTGAACAGCGCCAGTGTCATCCATGTATGTAAATGCTGCAATTCTTAAGCTAGGAACCAAATATTCCATAGGTACAACGACTTCTAGACCATAAGCCAACTTAAAGGGAGTTTGCATTGTCAATTTCTTGTAAGTAGTTCTATAGGCCCATAACATTGTTGGTACTCTCAAGTCCCAATCATCTATGTTTACACTCCAAATCTTCGTCAGCGTTGTCTCCAAGATCTTATTGAACGCTTCAACTATACAATTCGCTTGTGGTTGGTAAGGTGTGATCTTCTGATGATTAACTACAAATTCTTGGGTCAGGGCTTCAATAGTCTTATTAATAAAGTGTGCACCTTGATCACTCATAAGGGTCTTTGGGCATCCAAATCAAGTTATGATATCATCAAATATGAACCACGCAGCTGTATTTTCACTACAGTCCTTAACTTCTCTTGCTTCTGCCCATCTGGTCAAATATTCTATCACAGTGATTATGTATTGAGCTCCTGTGTGCTTTCCTAGTGGGTTGATAGGTCCCACGAAATCAATGGCCCATTTCTCAAATGCCTGTAAGTTTAGTTGTGGTGCTAAAGGCATCTCATCCCTTCTGTAAGGTTTCCCAACTCTTTGGCATACATCACAAGCTTTGTAGTATTCCTTAGCATCTTTGTGTAAAGTGGGCCACTAGAGGCTATCTCTAAGAACCTTATGCATTGCTTCTTTTCCTGCATAGTTTCCTCTTGTGATGCCTTCATGTGATTCTACCAGAATTAGTGGTCTCTCTACCTCCATAACAAATCTCCTCAAGATCTCATCAGGTCCCATCTTATATAGTTGTCTAGCTATAAGTGAAAAATATGTAGTACGAACTACCAGTTGTTTCTTCTAAATGAATGTATTTTCGCGAGGTGCCATTCCTGTAGACAGAAACTAGACTATCTCAGTGAAGTGATCATCAACCTTTCTTATGGTCATAAATTGTGCATCTGGTAGTGTATCCTCCAAACTAGTAGGTTCCTCGCCATGTTCTAACCGAGACAAGTGGTCAGGTCCCTTGTTCATTCTCCCTGGCTTGACCACAATCTCAAAATCATATTCCTGGAATAGCAGTAGACATCTACATATTCTTTCCCCCAACACTGGCTTGTTGACTAGGTATTTCAACGTAGAATGATCATTGAACATCTTAAAGTGTCCTCCCAACAAGTAGTGACGAAACTTCTGCAATGCATACACCATGGCTAAACCTTCTCTCTCACTGGTAGTGTAATTTATCTCAACCATAGAGAGCTTCCTTCTAGCTAAGGCTAACAAATGGTCAATATATCTTGCTCCTGGTTGTGCTAACATTGCTCCTAATGCAATAGATGACGCATCGACATGCACATGGAATTCCTTACTCAAATCTGGGAAAAATAGAATAGGTTCAGTGACCATTTTCCATTTCAGTGTGTTGAAGCTCTATTGGCATTCCTCTGACCATTGAAACTAACAGTATTTCTTTAAAATATTCTCCATGGGTGTTGTTATTTGTGCATATCCCTTTATGAACTTTATGTAGTAGCCAATATTTCCCAGCGCAGTGTGCAGCTTTCTAACTGAGGTAGGAGGGGGTAGATCAACAATGATGGCAATCTTGGAAGGATCTACCAGCAACCCCTGCTTACACACAATATGGCCTCACAGCACTCCAAAGGGTGAAAATAAGATACACTTCTTCATGTTCAGAGCAATCCGGCATTGCCTGCACTTATCCAACATTAGTCTTAAACATTCAATATGATTTTGTAATAAGAAAAAAACTGTCCAATCATCAAAATATGCTTCCAAAAATTTATGTAAAAACTCCTTGAATGCTTCAACCACCACCCTATAAATGATGGCTGGTGAATTATTCAATCTGAAAGGCATCATTGTGTACTGGTAGGAACCCCATTCTATTGAAAATGTGGTCTTGTGGTGATCTTCCTTGGCAATATTGATCTAGAGATAACCTGAAAAGCCATATGTGAAGGAGTAAACTTCCTATCCTCCCACATTATCTAACACTTAGTCAGTATATGGTGCAGGGAATGGATCATGTAAACATGCATCGTTCAGTTTCCTCAAGTCTACACAGATTCTTATCTCTCCTATCTTCGTATCTTGAACCACCATAGGGCTAATCCATTCTGACTCTTCAACAAGTTCTATGATTCCTGCTTCCAACATTCTGTCCAATTCAATCTTGACTTTCTTCTTATGCTTAGGATTCAATCTGTAGGGTCTCTACATGACTAGCCTTGTGTTTGGTTTCAAGGGGATCTTCATTTCTCCCATGGTCCCTTTAATTCCCTTCATGTCGGTGAAATTGGTTGGAAACAAGTCCTAATATTCATGCAGTAGTTATGTGATCTTGCCAATAGTTGCATCATCCCAATAATCTCCAACGTTTGTGAGCTTAGGTGCTTTCTCTGTTCCAAAATTAACTTTCTTGATTTTGATTGGATGTCCAATAAAAGGTAGTTCGACTCCTGGTCCTTCTATGTCTCCCTGTCCTTCTGTTTCGACGATTTTCACATTCCTAGGATCATCATCTTCATCAGCATTGATATTGTAACAACCTTGCAGTTTCTGAAGAGGTGCATTCCATTCATCCTCTTCTTGCTCAAAGGGAGGTTAGGTGCCTCCTTAAAGACTTTCTATCTTACATCTTGTAAAGCTTGATCTACTATGGGGTATTGAATTTCAAATAAAAATGTAGCTACGAAGTTCTGAGTCATATCGTACCAATATGCAGTGGTGAGGTGTAGTTATGCTTGAAAATACCAATTAATAGGCATTGTGTCCAAGGTGTTAATGAATTTATGCACCGATTGTTCCTAAGGAGTGATGCTCTAGGCCTCCTCACAACTTCACACATGGTCCTTTCGATAGCTCTGACCCATGTATCGAACTTTTCATCCTTCGACTTGGTCTAAAAAGTGCATTGTTGACAAAGTGTGACATTGCACCCAGTCCACAATGTTCTTCTTGTGTGTTCCCAACCATCTCACTGGCATTTCTTTAAAGGCCTCATCTAGTGCCAACAACCTCTGTTGTACTGGTACAATTTCTTCAAATTCCAATAAGAAAGTTTCTAAATGATTTAAACCATCAAATGTGGGTAGATTACTTACTTTTGTGCCAATCCAACGAACTTCCCTAGTCAATCTAGCACATGTCTGTGCAGAAACTTCATACATTTTGTTCTGCCAATTCTCTAGTGCTTCTTCTAAATCTGATGAGCATGCATTCTCACTTCACGAGCTTAAATTACTGTCTATCGTAGGATTAATGTAATCATGTTGCCTTGTTGTCAATTTGTATATATTCTCTAGCTCGAATGCGTGGTCTTCTTCTCTAATGGGTTATGTGTATCTACGACCTTCATCAGGATCAAGAGGTGCAATGACCCGAAGGCCATCAACTTCAAATGTAATTCTTCTTTTCTTTAAGTCAACCACAGTAGAATTATTGAAATCCCAATCAATTCCTAATAGCGCAGAATAAGGACAACTATCGTCAACTATCTCAATCACCTTGAAGTCTGCAAATGTTCATACCCCGTCGATGTCCACGGGGACATGCTTTAGTCTTCTAAAGGGCTTATTGCCTGCTGATTAGCCATCCTGAGCCTGATAGGGGAATAAATTAACTTAGGTTTTACCATGAGTGCCCAGGTATGCTTCGTCATAACATTGACTTCTGAACCTAAGTTGAGGACCACATAATCTATGTCATAATCTCCTATATGAGCATTCAGGTGGAGTACCTTATTTGTCCTTCTCTTTCTAGATACTTTATGTACTTCTTTATTCAGCAAAGGATCTATCTTATCTATCTCATATTGTCTAATCAAATTTTGTAGTTCTTGTACAACTCTTTCATCCTTAATCAAGTTAATGCAAGTACATAAGAATTCCATGAGCTTGCTTACCTCTTTTCCTTTTCCGAGCGAAGCGGACTGGTCAAATGCCAGAGGCATTCCACATTCTCTCACTTATGGTTGTGTCTTTGATGAAGAATCCTGATCTCTTCCAAATTCTCTTCTTGCCTCTTCAAATGTCTGCTTTTCTTTCCTTGGATCAAACACTTGTGTCTTCTCTATAGCTCTTCTAACCCTTGATTCTTTTGTAGTCTTTCCTAGGGTCACTTTGTCTTCTCCTGTAACAGCGCCTCCTCTAGTGATAACAATGACTTTGGGATCCTCTCCACACGGTTCTGCTGAGATTAGTTGTACTTGTTGGTTTCCTCCTCGTCTCTCCTAAAGTTTGGCTAACAGCATGGGACAATATTCAATAACATGTTCAAATGAGTTGCAGTAGTTGTAAGTGCTACAAGGGTTCTGACAGTCCCTTTCCAAGTGTCCTGGTTGTGCACAGATATAAAAAATGATCTAACCTCGACCCTAACCCATGCCTCCTCCTTGTCCTCTTCCTTTGAATCCACCATGAGGGTTGAAGTTACCTCTTCCAGGGGAATTAAACTGTGTAGTATTTCCCCCCTATTGCATCTCTCCTTGAATCCTATATTTATCTCTTGACCTTTCATGCAATAGGTCATAATCCCTACATTCCTTCTCATAATGCCCCACGAATTTACAGAATATGCAGTAAAGGTTGGTAGGTGTCTGGACATATTTTTTCATCTAATAGAATTCACCAGGGCAATGTTTATTTCTACATACCTCGCACCAGGGTAGAGTAACCTTCTTCAAAGGGATCAGAGCTCCAGAGGCCAAGTATTCATGGAATAGGGGATAGTGCTCCTTTTCATGGCCCTATGACTTGCATCTAATACACCAGATGTATTCTCTTTCATCCTTTCCCTTGTCTTTCTTCATATCTTGGACCTGCAGAGATAAGCTAGTTAGCTGACTCAAAATTTGACTCATACCTGAGATGGATTATTCCATATGGGTTGATTCTAGTTTCATGGCGATTTCCAGTGCCTCAGCCTGCGAAGTAACCTTTTGTTGCATCAGAAGAACTCTGATGTGTGGTATAAGGGCAACAATGAACCATTCCTTGTTCTACTCATCCAGAATCTGAAAACTAAACTGGCATGTCAAGGTCTTAAACCTCTAATCAAACTCCCAAAGAGGTTTGGGTACTCTTTTCTTGATTTCTTTTAGTTCTGTAATGCATTGTGACTCCAACCTGGGTTTCTTGAATTATGCACTCAACGCAGACTTGATCTCGTTCAATGGTTTAGTCTATGCAACTCCTTTAACAAATTTCATGTACCAACTCAATGCGCAGTCTCTCAAGGTAGTACTAAACTGAGCTCTCTTAACTGCTTCTTCATTGACTTTCTTAATAATCCATACAGCTTCACATAAAAACCAATGTTGATAAGGATCTTCAAATCCATCTCGTCTAAAGATAAGTAGCCTCATTTCATCCGCCATATATATTCATAGGTTTCCTGACTAAGTATGCATTGAACTGTTGGTAATAGTTCTCTGAGTGTTATGGTAACTCTGGCTACTCTGATTACTTAATGTTGCTAAAACAACAGGAGGAGTAATAGTACTTACCTCAACAATCGATGCAGTTCTTTAAATTTCTGATTCTTCCTGGCAAGGTTCTCCAGTATTCTCTTCCTTTTCCCTAGCAGACTTTGAATGTTCCTCATTTAATAACCCTTCTTCTTCTCCACTGTAAAACCCTTCATCATGTGCCCGTCATTCGTGGCTCTGCTCAAACAAGTTTACCATAAGAACTTCTCTGAAGTTCCTCCCATTGCGTGTATGGGCAACCTCTATGTCATTGTCGTTGTATGAGTTCTTGAACATTATCTTTTTCAATCTGACCAATTACTGTATCTTCAAGATGTTCTTCTCATGCAATAGCATTTTGATCTTCAACTTCAAAAAGTGTAAAATGTTTCCTCTAAGTACTTTAAATAAATATCTCTCTGCTTGGCTATATGACTCAACTCTGTCAATAGAAAACTTGGTAATGTGCCCTCCAATAGTTCTATCAAACCAGTGGTCTACTACTCATGACACAACTTTATCAACTCTCTTGACCTTCTTGATCAGCGCTAACGTCCAAACCACAGGTGGTCTAGATCTGATCTCAAATTGGGTATTTTCTAATCTGGCTAACCACTCGTATATCTCCTTATGAATTCCTCCAAAGAAAATCTCTTGTATATCAGTAAAGATATACCTTCCCAACTAGTATTATGTACTAATATTAGGGTTCTTATTCTAGGCTTCAGCAAAGTGCTTTTCTTGTTCTTCTATCCACTTATGAATCTCTGTCTTCGATGGAAACCACCTTGACATTCCCTCAAGAATCTCATGGTCCCGACAATGAAACCATTTGTTGGCACAAGGGTAGACCCTGGGTTCAATGCTTCAACAATGCACCAGCAAGCCCTAATACTGTCCCTTTCGGTAACACTTGCAGAGCAAATGCAGTCTCACCTGAAGTAGCAATACGAGGTTATAGGACATAGGTGTCTACAACCAGAGGAGATGCAAAGTGGATCCAAAACAATAACACACAGCAACTAGATATTATTTACCATATTAAACCTACTTCATGCAGTTATATATCAGATCTAGCTCAATAATGCAATAACATACTAACAGGAAGAAAATAACACAACATCAATCCATAAAGACAACAATATTTACATGGTTCACCCTCTCCCTAGGGCTACGTCCATAGAACTGCATTTCTTGATATATTAAGATGAAACCATGCAATTCTATATGTGCTCTTAGCTTGCAGATCTCTCTCTCCTTCTCTCTCTTTCTCTCCCCTCCCTGTGCACCCAACTGCAGGGTTGATCTTTGCACCTAGCTGAAGATCTTACAATACCAGAGTGTTCTCATACACAGCACAACAATAATCACTCGATATCACAACACAAATCTAGCCCAATGAAGAACCCCTCTTCTCTCATATAGGTCCTTATTTATACATTACAATGATTCTCAGATAACCTTACGCCGAAACCTAGGTGTCAAAACCCTAAATACCAAAACCCTAGGTCCACGACCCACATTTTTAGAGCTTCGCCAACCTATCTTTCCATCTTTCCCTCTAGGTGCTTCAAAGAATCCATTGGTGGCTTTTTCCGCTTGTTGAGTTGTCCATGATCCAACTTTCTTGCTGGTCTGTCTTCCTCGATCTTCTCATCCAACGACTCTTTTTCCCTTACTTCACTCCTTCTTTTTTTCTTCTTTGACCACTTCGACCCATTCTTAGTCAATGTGCCTTCTGCGCACTTCATACTTCACCTTTCCTCTTCCTTATTCTTCGATTTCTTCCTTAATCCATAACCAAGGGCCAACAATGAATGTGCACATCATGCGCATGTACAACTCTAAGCAACCACATACATGGGATGAGAGTCTCCCCTATGTTCAACACAATTACAACTAGGCTCTCCATAGCTCCACCAACCATAACCCATTTTAGGTGGGGCTGGGATTCCAACCCTTGGGTCCCATTGATGTTGCACCACCTCTTGCCACCACACAGACAAACTCTTCCCATGCTCATTCTGAGACTGAAAAAGCCACCATATTCATTGATCGGATTTAGCACATCCACCAACAGGTCCAGGAGATTTTGCAAAAATCCAATTCTAAGTACAAGCAGTGCCCTGATCAACACCAGGTACCGCACAAATTTCAGGTTGGAGACAAAGTATGGTTACATTTTCAGAAGGAGTGTCTCACAGGGCCCCATCGAAATATCCTCCCACTTCGCTATGGGCCTTACACTATCACCAAGGTTGTGGGTAGCAATTATTTTGAGCTCAACACTCCACCCTTCCTTGGTCTGCACCCAGTGTTCAATGTGGACCTCCTTCGGCCATATTTTCCACCATTATTGGACACCTCAAAGATCGCAGAACAATTGACACCCACAGAGCTCAACCCTAACTTCATGGAACAAGCCTCCACTAATCAGATAGTGGACACATAGGTCAAGGGAACTCACCGACAGAGGATCCAACTTTATCGAGTTGTCAAGGTAGGGCAGCTCCTAACCCAAGGCAAGTGGCTCATCAGGGGCCAAATCTAGCATAAGTTTCCTCACCTAATGGGGGAAATCAATGCAATGGAGACCATTGCTTTTTAAGGGGGGAGGATTGATCTAGGTGGATATTGGTGGCCACCTACCTATTCCAACTGGCTCCTCTTGTTCATTTTTAGTTCAGCATGTTCTTATGTACTTCTTTGTAATTGTGGTTTCTACACTTTTGGGGATTTCTTAATCCCTACACATATTCCAGGTGGATACTGATGGCCTCTCACCTAATCCAACTAGCTTATTTTGTATGTTTTTATGTCAGCACATCTTGTTGTACTTACATGGCTGTTTTCGATCCCTAAATAGTGTTTTTTTGGCTCGCCACAGTCATACTGTAGATGGAGTTAGATTTTGATGGAAAAAATTGTATTTATCTGAAATACCTTTCCAACAGTTTGTCACGTGCCTAAAACGGAGGTCGTATGCAAACTTTACGACCCCAGGAAGTTGAGGTACCAACTTACCTATAGGGCCCCACATGACTTTTGGTGTTTCACCTCCTAGGGTTAGGTTTTTGGATGAATAGGGTTTTGGCATTCATGAGTAATATAAAAAATTCATATGGAGCTATAATCATTCTACTCAGACGGATGAGCGTAGGAGCCACATATCTTCTCAAAGATAGCTACCACCATTTGAGAAAGTGTTTCGGTTCTGTAGTTTTACAGTTTCAACCTATTTCATTTATTCAATAGAAGATATTGTTCATTGGATATATGTGTTGTTCTTCATATCTCTATGTTTATTGTATTCAGTTTTTTAATCAGTTTGTTCCGCTCCTAAATCCAAATTAGCATGACCACTTCATCAAGAAAAATCAGTTCTAGCTGGTGACTATGAACTATTATATGATTCTAGGTTTAAGGACTTTAATAGTAAACTCACAACTAGATGGATAGGTCCTTATGAAAATAACAAACTCTTCAGTAATGACACAATTCAAATTCATACCATTCATGATGAAGATACACTGAATATAGGACCCCACTCCTAATCAATGGTCATGTGTTAAATCTTTACAAGAAACCCTTAACCAAGGAGGACTTTGTGTCCATATTTCAAGTACAATCTGTTGAAACACACACTGACACTGAGAGGGGGGGGTGAATCAATGTCTGGAACTTTTGGCTACTTTTCACACTTTCATAGATTAACTAAATTAATTGAATAAGATATATGCATTTTAATTAATTATTCATAAACATGTATACCACAAACTATATGAAGTAGATAAAATATCATTCTTTTATTTATTTAACTTCAATGAATACAAATAAAATCAATCCTTTAATATCTTCAACTTCAACTAAATATGAGAGATCCAACTCTCTGATACAAGACCCAACCTGTAGTTCTCATATCCAACTGAGAAATGAGGAATCCAACCCTCATAACAGGACCCGACTTGTTGATCTTAGATCCAACTAAGATTTGAGGAATCCAATCCTCGTGACAAGACTCATCTTGTAAACAGGCACCAACCTAATAGAATGAACTTTCATTCAATCCATTATATATATATATATATATATATATATATATATAT
>ML794274.1:458189-480306 GCA_009831015.1 Picea engelmannii
TTCTTGACTCTATGACTTGTATGGATCCATATTGGATTCTCCACTTACCCTTTTTGTCTAGACAGTTTCTTCTTTTATGCATGGATGTTAATAACACATTCCACCATAGACCATATTGCCACTAGGATGAGTGCATCAAGTTCATACAATATATTTAGTCAATATTATCCTTCTATTAACATTCAATTCACCTTCATAACATTATGTCCAATATTGACAATGCTTCTCAAACCAATCAATCAATGATACTTCACCTATATATCAAGGTTGACATCAATGACAACCAAATTTCCAACACAATCACACCATTTAAATGTGATTAAAAGAATCACTAACTTTAGCCAAGAATATCATATTCATCTTTTTACCATTTTACCATTTCACCAAAAAATTCTAAAAAAAAGAAAAAAACAAAAAAAAATAGAAAACATAATAATAATTCTTTTGAAGAAAACCCCTATAGGGTGTCATAAAAAATTATTATTTCTACAAAGGAGGACTCACCTAAAAACTAGTTTTCAAGGATATTTAGATACTTAGGAATTAGTTACTTATATCAACCTGGTCTACTATGTCTTTAGGTAAAGTGTGTTTCTTTAGTCTATTTATTTAGTATTCATTTGTAGTTATGTAATATGATGGTCATGATATGTTCTAGAAATAAAGTGATTCGACGGCTCATATTCTCCTCGATACTGATGGCTATATTTATCCATGGATTAACACCTGATTGGTCCACGATCTCTATTTAAAGAGCATGGAGGGTCATTTGTTGAAAATCAATTGTGTGAAAATTTTATGTGTACAATATTTTTCTCTTGCGTTGATATATTGCCTCAAGTTGTTGCGTTGGCTAGGGCCATGGATTGTTTCATTCTTTGAGGGTTTTAACCATGTAGAATATTAGTGTATGGTTCTTTGATCTATTTGTGTGAGAGGTTGCTTAAGTTGTTCGACCTGTGTGGAAATACCTGGTTTTTTCAAACATGGTATCGAATCCCATACGAAGACTCTCTCCCATTGTTGATCAAGATCTTGAACTTGTGTCATCGCATGCATTAAAAAAATTATGGATTCTATTATTTCTATTCATTTTGGGGCTAAGTGAGCTATTCCATTATGTTTGCAGCATTTATTTTGGTTGGAAACACTTTTCATTTTACCTTTAAAGGTTTTTGTTTTCCCAAAATATGGTCATTTTTTTTCAAATCCAAAGATATAAATTTCTTTACACCTTTAATTATATATATATAGTTAAGATTTCAGTTTTTGTTGTTTATATTTCAGCTTTCTACTCATTATGGTTTGTGTACGTTCTTTTTTGTGTCCTATATGATATCTTTGTTGTCCCTCGACCAAGTTTTGAGGAAACCTTGGTTAGGTATGGACCACTTTTTGGACTTCGACACATTGGTCGAGGAAGGAGCGCCCAAGCGGAGCTGAGATCGTGGATCTCATTTATTTTGTGGGCTATGTGGACCCAGTAAGGGGTCCTCTAGGTTTTTTGTAATGGGTTATGGGATGTCGGCCCATGGGGTTTTTACCCATGATTAGGCCTTATTGTAAGGGTTTGTAAAAGTATAAATAAGAAAGAATGTATTGTAGAAGGAAAAAAAAAAAAATTAGCGAAGTCTTGGTAGCTAAGTGAAAGTAGTTTTGAGTTGCTTTGTGAAACAAAATGTATATGTGTTAAGGCTCTTTGCTCGATAGAGAAGTTGGCTCTGTGCATTGACCTAGTTTTGGAAGGAGGATTTGGTGCTCAGTGCGCAGATCTCTTGTCTGGTGTGAAGCTCGGCTATGTGGCTTAGTGCACAGGAGCAAATGAATGTAATATCTGGATGAATAATACAAGAGGTGAAGAAGTTGGTGGACGTAGCCCCACACTAGGGTGAACCACATATATCTTGTGTCTTTGGTTTTCTTTTTGTTGCGTTGTTTATGTTATGAATCTGCTCAGTGCTTTGATTATTATGTATGATAGATAGATCCGTTGATGCTTAGTTATTTACTTGTGTTAAAGATAAATGAATGTTAGATCTAACTCGGTGTTATGTGATAAGTGGTTGAAGTGCTTAATCTTTATTGTTACTGCGCTGATCTATATTTGGGTATGTTCTGCGATGTTACTAAGGTTAGGAAACTAATGCATGTCATCTTCTAAGTGTTAACAGAATACCCTGTGAAGTGTTATTACCACAGTTATGTGTCCCAGCTTGGTTACAGACACCTGTGTCCTATAACCCCCCCTACTTCTACCTCGGGTGAGACCTCGCCTGCTTCGCAGGTGTTTCCAAAAGGGTCGGTAGTCAGGGTTTTGTTGGTGCACTGTTAAGTGTTGAACCCTGGGTCTACCCCTATGCCAACAATCTCATAAAATTAGAAACATAGTGGAAAGTGTTTTATTTCTTATGTATGCTCTTTTCTCTACACTTTATGTAATCTTAGTGATTCAGAAATAGAGAGAAAAATTTCATTTTTGGAGTAAAATAACTAAGATATAATGTCGATATTGTTATGTTTTGAAAAACAATTTCTTCGAAATTGTGCTCATTTTTGTGTTTGGTTGCATTGAACGTTTTGTAGGCAAAAACAAGGGTTTTGGGGGTAAGCACACACTTCAAGGCAAAGAGTTAAAAAAGAAAAAAAAATCCCTCCTCCTTGATAATATTTGTTATATATTTAACATTAGCTCACTTGGTTGAAAATTACTTTATTAAATAAGAGGATTTTAGTGGAACATCTCCATTTTTAATCTACGCTCTAGTGATGTATAATGTAAATATAATGTATGGGAAAGGGACAAACAATGTAATATGTAAGTGATGTATATTGAAAATAATAAATCAAATGTATCATCAATTGTAGATGGACACAGATGGAGACTTTGGGGCTTAGTTTTCACAAGAATGGGGGGGGGACCAAGGGGGAAATATACATGTCAATTAATCACAATCCATCTTTCCAAATTATCTTTACTATGAACCTTATATTTCCTTTTAATTTTTTTAAAGACTAATCATTGAATATATGTAAGAGGGTGGGTGTGTAAATTCACCTCACAGAGTTATGGAGAGCATGGGTCTGAGTACAATCACCCTTGGGAATTGGGAGATTCAACATGCATGGGAGAAAAAGAAATCCATATAGGAAAAGAGGCCATTTTTTACATGCATATTTTTGGACAGCAAGAGAGTTTAGAGTGATGAAGCTTGAAGAAAACCATATTGGGCATGTATGACAACTTGTTGGAGTTGTAAGTTCATGGAGAGATAGGTTGTAGGCCTGTGAGTAATATTCCATTCAAGAAATTGTCAAGGGAGAAAGTAAGTTTTTGTTGTGATAATTATTGTTGTAGTTATAGATTCTTGGAGTCCTTGATAGAGATATTTCCTATTCAACCTATGTTGGAGCCCTAAAGGGAAGTAAGATAACATGAGGGACTACATGGTAGAGAAGGGGATCCCATTCCTTGGGTTGTGCGGGTTGAGGGTAAAGAGTGGATTGGAGTGCATGTAGGAATTAGCTTGCTGAGAGGAGACAATAACTAGCCTTAGTAACCATTGTCTCTTATGGATTCATAGCCCCAGCTCAGGGTTGACTTGTTGTTGAGAACTGGAGCCACAAGTCTATAGTTGGGTGGAACATCTATCCCCTGTAGCAGATTGCATGTTTATTAATAATATAAGTGCTCATATTTATTATGTTTACTTCTATAGGATGTTGAGTTTAATTGTTGTGCATTTCACTTTGAGTTTCAGCTCATTTATTATTGCCTATTGTGGGTAAACGTGACATATCAATCTATGTTTATATGATTAAATTATGTTTCATGTGTTTAATTGTTGTTGCGGATGTCTGAATCAATTTCTTTCATGTTTTTAACTAATATAGATAGTTGCATGAACTTGTATTCCATGTTGTATATATGTTTTCCACATTTAAATCGGTATCAGAGTTATATTTAGTCGTTTTAGGTAGTTACGAGACCGAGAAAGGAAGGTGGGTATCTCATATCTTGGTATCATGGCTTTTGGTTCAACATCAGACCCATACAAGCCAAAGACCAATGCAAATTTAACAAATTCGTTGTTGCAGGTATGTGTTGAATTTTGGGAAAATGGTGAATTTTAGAGTGAGATTCCCAATTCTTGGGTGAAGCATTCATGTGAGTAAGAAAAGGGATGTTGAATTGATAGTCACAAAGTCAAGTTCGGCCATGGGAAGCTAATTCTAAAGATTCTATGGATGCCAAAAAGAAAAGAACATTTTCGGAAGAAATTCTTTCTTTCGGAAAAAATATGAAATTTTGAAAATTACAATTTTGGGGGGTTTTTGAAAAATTTCATACAGATGATGGCATGCACTATACCGATGATGTGGAATGAGAAGGTCCATGTTGACAGTGCCATGCTGGTGGAAGGAAAGGTTCCTATAATATATTTTTATGAATCAACGGTTAAGATTGCATTTGATTTTGATATTGACATCCTAGATTCATCCTAGATTTGGTAAAATTTCTAATCTTTTCGCAGTTTAGTGAAATTCAATGAAGTGAGGAAAACACATAGTTCATAGAAAATTGTCGATCAATGATGGATATTTTCGAGGTCTGCAAAAATTCAAGTGGGGAAAAAACATAGTTCATATAAAATTGTCTATCAATGATGGATATTTTTGGAGTTCGGCGAAATTTGACAAAGTTGGGACGAAACATAATTCATAGAAAATCATCAATCGTTGACAAACCTTTTCGCCAATCATCAATAGAAATTTTTTTCGATCGTTGATAGAATTTTTCCTCGATTGTCGATAGAGCTTTTTGTCGGATCACCAAAAAAAAAATTGCAATCATTGATAAACCTTTTTGTTGATTTTCAACATATTTTCTCTACAATCACTAATAGACCTTTTTGTCAATCATCGATAAACATTTTTCGTGATCACCAATAGACCTTTTTATCAATCGTCAATAGAAGGTTTTTCCAATAGTCGATACAAGGATTTCGATGATCGTCGATGAAATTCTTTTAGTTATTGTTGAGGAAAGGACAAGAAGAGATGAAAGGAAAGGAGAAAGACGATCAATGATAGAAAACAAGTATGGAGCCAAGAACTTGTTTTGTCCATAAAAGGAGCATAAAAACTTAGAATCATATGAAATTTAAAGGGTATGTCTACATTGAGAAGTGATACAAAACTATCAGTGAGGGCGATGGACCATTTCCGCTTCAATTCTTTAGAAAATGTCAATTGGTGGTTTTTGAAGATTTGGGTCGTGCTAAGTAACTAGGGTCCAGATAAAGATGAAATTTTAAAGAGAATCCAATAAGTAGACATGAAGATACCCAGTTGGGATTTTGGAAAACTTCAAAATGGTTTGGAGTGGATATTCCAAAACATGCAAAATCTACTATTCCCAGACACATTTTGGGGGGTTTTGAAATCTCAAAGGAGGAAAAGGGACCTCATATCATCAATCCAAAAAACATTATTTAGTCAACATTTTATCTACACATCAATCTGGAAAACTTTGTATTGAGGGAGTTTTTTTCAATTTTATTCTGTTTGGGAGATAGCCAGCTTTCGCTAAAAATTATAAGTTTGGAGAAAATGTAAAAAGGGCAAAGTCGTCAATTCCAAATTCAAACATAAATCAATTGGAGCATCAGATTCTAAATATGAAAGTTGCAGTGTGTTCAAAATCATAAATCCTATCTACACCCAATATAATATTTTTTCTAATTCTTGACATATTTTTTGTTACAGATGGCCAAAGCTGGTCTCTCAACTAGATTTCACTAGAAAGAATAGAGCACAATTAAGTGGAAATGACAAAACCTGAAAAACTATAACTTTTAGCTTAAAAATCAGAATGAGTCATGAGTATATTCATTTGAAATTTGAATTAGAAGGGAATGTGTTGAAGTAATCAAAATTTAGTTCATTGTATCCATATTCTTCATAAATTCAGATGAAGAATGACCTCTAACCAAAATAATGAAATATTTTTACAATCTGCATAATTCTAACAGTAATCGCTGCATGCACATTTTTGAAGAACTATAGGTACGGTAAAAAACAAAATTGGTTCTTATATGAAGACTAGATATATGGAGGATTCTCAAGGATCTTACATCCGTGAGGATGAGGTCAGAGGTTTACATATCAACCTGGGAAATGTAGAGACATAGTCCAATGGACATAGAAGCAAAGTGGAGCCTATAGATTTGTTGAAGAGCTTGCAAAGAGAAGTGAAATGTTTTAGAGAAGATAATGAAAGGTTGATAAGATCTCAATAGGAGCATAACCAGATTAATCACAGCTGCTACAAAGTCTGAATATGTTACAAAAAAAAATTAATAAATATTTTGGCACAAAACAAGTAGCTAGTGCAAGAAAAGTAGAAGCATCCAGATCTCATGATAGAAGGGATAACTATAAAGAGATAAGGCATTGAAGAAGTGTTAGTAGGGATCACCATTCACCTAGACACTCATCCAAAATATCACATGCACATTCAGGTTTAGAGATCATCACAAGTGTGTCCCCTGCCAGACATCAAAGGAGGAGATATGGGTTAGATATCTTAAAAGGAGATCTTAGTGTAAATTCTAACCTTGTACAATATCTATTGCAAACTGATATTCATAAAAGAACAGAAAAGATACAATGGCAAATACAAACATTACACAGAGATTTTTCACCTGGAAACCCAAACCAGGAAAACTAGCATATATTATATTCATACATCGTGTTACATTGTTTACAATACAATATACATATAGGAGCCAGCGGCATCCAAAACCCTAACCCAATGACCTGGACTAGTCCAAAACCCTAATTCCTTAACCAGAAATAGAAAACCATCGGCAAAAAACCATGTGACGAAAAAACCACCTAAATATCATGTGGTCCCAGAAATATGTCGTCCCAGTAATATGTCGTCCCGGAAATATGTCATCCCAAAAAAATAATTTCGGCAGTGTTACCCCCGAACCCCCGCGCGAGGGGCTCCACCCCCCTGCACCCTCCTCTAACCCCCCTGTGTGCCCGGTGCAGACGCTCAGACACTACTACTCGTGCAAAGAATATAACACATACCCAACACTTAGGAAACTCAAGATACCACCATTTGATGGAGAGAATATGAAGGATGAAGACACTAAAGCCTATTTGATGGGCATGAGAAAATATTTCCAGTTGCATGATTACCAATCAAACCAGGAAGTAAGAATTATATCATCTTCATGCGAAGGCTTCCTGTTGAGGCCATAAAAGCACCGCTTTACCTTGGATTTTACAAGCAAAAGGAAAGGGGCCCACTACTAAAATTTCAAGCATGTTGCCTAATCCTCTATTGCTTGAGCCCAATGTTAATTCTTGCCTACCTTGAGGGAGTTGGGTGGTTTTATCTTGGTTTATAATTGTCTTGAATGATTTTGTTGTTGATGATTAAATTTCGATTGACTAATTCAAATTCTACATCCTCTTGCTGGCATGCTATGCTTAATGTCTTCATCTTTATGCTTTCACATGTTGACTCTACTCTTATGTTTCGAACTCTAAGTTTGAATCACAAAATCACTAATACTTCTTTGAGTAGAGACTTGGCACATGCACTATCAAAACACTTATCTACAACCACCTATGATTATCGCTGAAGAAACCCAACACTCATTTACAAGTTTGTTTGAAGGTAGGGGATATAATACTTATGGAGTATTGGAAATTCTCATTTTAATTGTATGAATCATATCATTTGTCTGTTTTGTAGTAGCAGGTTTGCAAGGCCACATCATTTGCGTGACCACTCCAACCTTTAGAGGCATGTGGGGGAATATATTGATCCTTATCCAGAGCCTTGACCTTGATTCTTACCCGAGCTTCCCCTTATTGGGAATTTTTTTACCTTTGTTTACAGTTTCCTTGAGATCTAAAGCTCCTAAGGATATCAGATGCAATTTTCTCGTAGGCCTATCCCCAAGCCTCTTCAAATTGATATTTATCAGGCTCCCTTTTTGGTCTTCCCTCTCTCCAAAAACCTAGGCTTAAGGCCCATTGAGCTTCACATATGTAAGTCTTTGTTGTGTCATTTCCTAATGCGTGTTCATTATCTGTTGCATTTGTATCATGCATAGTCGTATGACGCAAAAACTTTTTCCTTGACCTGGTTTTGTTCTCGCTCCTCGTGATCTTAGCAGGTCCAGTTTGAGTATATTGACATGTGTTTTGCATCTCGATTGGGATCGATATCCTTTTACCATTCGTCGCTACTTGTGATGTTGATTCGTTGCATGAAGTGTCATCTTATTCCCCTTCGTTGCTTTCCATTCGTCGCAGCTTAATCGCAGTGTTCCTGGTCACCATATGACCTAGCTACTCTCTTTGATGCCTGATTTCTCAAAACCTACCTGATATGCCATGTTTGTAATTTTGGCCCCTAGGTGTGGAACCCTGACCAATGGAACCATGAAAAGCATGGAACCTTTTATTTTGTGTAATTTGGCCTAATTTCCTAATTTGTATTTGTATTTGTATTTTTTTAACTTTTGCATATATGTTTATATATATTTTTTATTTGATTTTAAATTGTATTTCTTTTTATTACTTTTATTTATTTATTTCTATTTTACCCTTGGTTTTGGAAAAAACACATGGTTTGTTTGTTCATGGTGTTTCCTTATTGCTTTCCCATAAAGTTACATTAGATATTATTTATTTTTACATAAGGGAAAAGTAAATTCACTTTAGATATTTATTTTTACATGGGGTGAATATGCTTTTTACAGGGATAAATTATTTGTGTTACATAAACAAACTAGTTGTTAAATGATGTGTTTCCCCCAAGACCTAAGGTGTAATATGTACATCCTTATTAGTCCATTCCATGGGACTATAGCAATGAGTTTGCTTTTGATGTGACATTGATGTGACATTAATTTGTTTTTTACCATAAATTTGTGTATGCAATGTAATGTTTAACATAAGAAAACAAATATATATTTTTGGATAGAATAAAAATATTTGTGTTTCTCATTTCTAATTGGTGGATAGAATTGAAGTGTTATTGCTCCCTTCACATCTTTCAATATGTAGGATTAATTACATAATCAATGAATTTCACTAATCACCACTTCTAAATATAAAACGTTGTACTATGTATTTATTATTATGCATTATTATATTTATATTATATTTATTATCTAATATATTATTTATTATTATATTTATTATCTAATATATTATTTATATTATATTTATTATGTAATATAATAAATATTATATAAAAATATATATTATTAAATTTGAAAGGTTTATTTTCAAAAAGAAAAATTGAATATTTTTAAAATGCAATTTGCATTTGGCTATCTTAACTTAATTGGAAGGAAATTTAGGTTAATCCCGAAACTATACAACATCCACATTAAAGTAAAAATGTGGTCATAGATCCTGGCCAATACGACATATGACAAATCTATAAACTAAGTGTCATGGAGCAACACATCTTCCTCCATTCCTTGTGAGTCTAGGTCGAATTCTTTGAATTCCAATCTTTCTGACAATATAGTCATTAGTGTTAATTTTTTTCATTTAAAATATTTACAAATTGATTTCTTTTAAGACTATGAAACTAGCCCCTAGTTAACATATTGTTCATGTTTCAGAGTAATCATCATCATCAATAATTATAGGGTGTCAGCTATCATCTCCATTTCCAAATCTACTTGGCATGGACTAAGCTGCCATGCAGCCCTTGTTTATATATATGTAAAACTAAAAAACAATTTGACTTTTCATTTCTTTTATATATATTCATTTATTTTTTCAATTTAATTTTCATTTTAATTTTGTTTTCCCTTTTAACCCTTTGTTGTACATATTCATTCGATTTTTCTCATTTAATTTTGTTTTTGTATTAATTTTTTTCATTTTCCCTCACCCACCAAAATCTAATGTAATATCCCACGAGATATTCCCTAGGTTACTCCCCATTGGTCCTCGCATGTACTGCATGTTAATTATCATGGGAAATTAACATTTAAGACACACCTCCCTATTTTTTGAGAATCCTTCCTATTTTCATGGAATCCCTCCTCCCCTTCTCCTGGGCACCTTAGAAAATATATATGAATATTTTTCCCAAGACTAAGACATAAGAGAATCAATCTAAACCTTATTATTTTATTATTTAATGGTCTTCAACCTAGCTCATGGGAGAGGTCATGAGAGTGCGTCGTCAGGAGTCTTGGTCGTCGAAGAAATTATCCAGACTCCACCTCCTTTACCACTCACTCGGATGACCATGAAAACTTTATTACTTTGTTGGATGACAAGCCTTTGGGAGGAAATGCATTATTTTAATATTAAGACTTGAATTCAAAATGTCGTCAGAGAGTACCGTAGATGTTTTACCACCTCCCTTACCATCAACCTTGATGACCATGCCTTGCATATACTTTCATTAAAGGATTACACACACACACACACACACACACACACACACACACACACACACACACACATATATTTGAGAGTGTGTACTCATGAAAGGTTATTTAATAATATTTTTGGGAAAGCATGCAGCGATAGGAAATATTATTATTCAATACTTTTCATATCCCAGTGGAGTGCGTTGTCAGGAGTTACTATCGTTGAAGAAGTTACAATCAATATTTATCTTTCTCTTCACCTACCAACCCTTCCAATGATGACCATGCATTATATATCCTTGAGAATTATTTTAATAATTAACATGCACTATCGAATGTGAAATATTATTTTAATGTTTAATATTGAAGAGTGTGCACATATCACAAATATTATTTTATATTCTTCATAACTCATTGGATTGTTTCATCAGGAGAGCTCATGATGGAGCTCACAATAGTGTGTCATCGAGAGAGCTCATGGGAGTGAGCAAAAGATCATCGTCATAGAATTTACCACCTCCCTTACCATTGACCATCCATTATTTAATTGAAGTCTATTTTAATATATGTATTTTGACGCAGGCGTGCTCAAAACCATGGGCACGTCTTCTCTCACAGGACCTTCTTCCTCTCAGCCCAAAGAACTCGAAGGTTCTTCTATTTCCCTATCGGGAAATCTGCACCCACATAAATCTACCTCCGAGGTCTCCCCTTTGTTACCGGGAGATCAGTTAAATCTCTCTATCTCGCGGGTTGGTGCCTCAAGCCTCCAACTTTTTCCTTTCAAATATGGCGATACCCGATCTAGCGATATGGGTATAACTCCTTCCACATGCAATCGTGAACTAGGTTTAATGTTAGCGCCTCTCGTGCCTTCATGGCCTCTCAACCTCGTGACCTTGCCGGTTGAACCATCGAATTTTCACCTTCCTAGTCCGCGAGTCCTCGAGATGCACAGTCCCACCTTATACTCTGCCACGTGTCCACAAGAATCTCGGCTCCTCGGTACTTCGCGACTTAGCGTTCACACGAGTCTCAACCCCTTGGCACTTCGCGACCCGCAAATCCTTTGCAACACCTGTATTCCTCTCGCGCTCCGCTATGGCCCACACTGCTCTAGCTGTCGGGATATCACCTTCTCATGACCTCGTGATCCCCGCGTCCAAATTCTTGTATCTTCTCTAGCGAGGTCCCGAGACACGATCCCTCGTACAGATCCAACAGTCCTCCTATACTCTGGCTTCAACGGTTGTCCTTCTCTCGCCACCTCACCACCTCACGACTTGGTGTATCGAATGTTCAGACTTCCAACCTGCGAACTCCCGAGTTTGCGAGATCCCTTGATCTCTTGCCACCTGTCCTCCTCAAATGAATGGCTACGATTCTCTTTCTCCTTCGTCGCCTCACATCCTCGCGTCTCGCGACTTTCCACACCCAATGCTTGGGCTTTCACTCTGCGAACTCCTCAGATGGACGGCTCACAGCCTCTTCGCCTCCTCGCCACTCACAAAGTTAAAGGGATTCCCTTTCAGTCCTCCAATGTCTGAGTCTACGAGATGAGAGAATCTATTGACACGCGTCCTCCACAACGAATGGCGTTGATCTTATCGCGTCTCGCGATCTCGCTGCTCTGGATTCACAACTTTTGGGGCTTCAAATCTCGAGTCCCCGATACATGATACCCCGTGTAGATCCTACGGCTTCTATGACTAAGAATCAATGGCCCTGCCTCTCCTGAGCTTCTAACCCTTCAGAATCTTCTTGTCGTAACCTCCTTGCACTTCTGTGAGATCTGACGATCCTTGGAACCTCACGAAATCTCTTCAGAATATTTCGACCATCTGTTCTTCCTTACGTAATCCACGAGATGGAAAAGGGTCTCTCCCCATGAGATTCCTTCACCGCTTCACCAACCTGGGACGTTCTTCCTGACTTCAAGTCACACTCATCTACGCTGAGCTTCAGTGACTCAGAGGCCTATCCTTCCTGAGCTTTTCTAAATCACTTCAACCTCAACGAGGTTCTTTGCATGCACTCCTTGCGGAAAACCTTTGAACACTTCAACTGTTCGAGCTTCCTCGACTCTGCGTATGCCCGTAGCAGTAGTCCTTCAACACTTCTTGCTCAGTTTCACGACTGAGGCTTCCTCCTTAGCTTGTGCACTCCTTGCACGGCTTGTATAACCCACTTCTACTTCTGGGTGAATGAGAACAAAGGTTCAACTACTGAGCCTTCATCAACACACTCTTTGCGGATGAATTCAACTGCACGACTTGCAGAAATCTCCTGACTCAGATAGACAAACAATTGAAACTCATTCCATCTCCCTTTCAGACTTCAATTTTGGAACCTGAAATCACTTGCGCAGCATATACAAAGAAAATGCATAACAAGAGAACGAACATTCCTGAGCATATCAACAATACAGAGAAAATAATACAACCCGTGAATTTGAATCAGAACTTTCTTCTATTAATTCAAATGGTTATACATGGGTGTTCTTCATACAATATTCTCTGCTTGCTCTACTCTTCTAAGTGTTGGCTAATGTTACAATGATACAATGAGGGTGTCTATATCCGTTTTCCCTCCTTCCATCTAAAACTGTCTAATGTAGAAATAAATCCTACCTACCTGCATTAACTAGATTAAATGCCTCCTATCTATTTTAGACAAGAGCATATGGCTCGAGGTCTGATACAATATACAAAAGGCGCTCCTTCATAAATGATTCATTAAAGACTTGGCGCTTCATTTTTAGAAAGTTTTCAAAGTAATAGGTGATGTGTTTAAAAACACATGCGCTGGCTCCACGCTCGATTTGGTAATTACGATGCTCCTGCATCATACTCCTCGGCTTGAAAACTTTCATGGGCTCCTATCCATGAGCTCCTGCACAGTCTGTCCATGCTTTTGAATCTCTGCTTCTCTTTCCCAACTGGCATCTTCCACTGGATGGTTCTTCCATTTGACCAGATACTCGAAGTATTCCTTTCGCCTGGTCTTTTTGCTGACCCTCTTGTCAAGTATATGCTCCATATGTGGCTTTTCTGCAATCGGCATCTGCTTCTACCATTGGATCTTTGGCTGTTCATTTGTTGCTCCTGCTTCTTCAGCCTTATATGGATATAAGTCTGAGACATTGAATGTCGGAGAAATTTCGATCCCATCCGGCAATTCAATCTCATAAGCATTTTCTCCCAATTTCTTTAGGACTATGCATGGCCCAATTTTCTTCGTTTTGAGCTTATTGTATGTTCCCCTTGGGAACCTTTCCTTCCTCAGATGTGCTAGAACTAGATCACCAACTTCAAACTGAAGTTGTCTCCGATGTTGATCGGCTCTGTGCTTGTATTCCTGGTTTGATTCCAGCAATCGATGCATCACCCTGCTGTGAAGTTCTTCCATCGCCTCTGCAAATTCTTCAGCGCTGGCGCTCTTGATGATTATCTGCTCTGAATATCTCAGTTCAGATACTCCTCTTGGTTGCCTGCCACATACAATTTCAAATGGACTTTTTCCTGTGCTCCTGTTCACTGAGTCATTATATACAAACTCTGCCTATGGCAATACATTGTCCCAGCTGCTATGGTGCTCTGTCACCAAGCTTCTTAGTAAATCTCCCATGCTTCTATTCACCACCTCTATTTGCCCATCCGTCTGGGGATGATAGGCTGAACTAAACATCAAGTTAGTCCCCATATTCTTCCATAGTGTCCTCCAGAAATGTCCAATGAACTTTGTATCCCTGTCCGATACTATGCTTCTGGGTAACCCATGAAGTCTAACAATCTCTTTGAAAAACAATTTTGCGATATGAGTCGCATTCCTGGTCTTCTGGCATGGAATAAAATGTACCATTTTTGAAAACCTGTCAACCACCACAAAGATCGAATCATGTCCTCTTTGCGTTCTCGGTAATCCCAGCACGAAATCCATGTTGATTTCATCCCACGGCCTCTCGGGTATGGGTAATGGTTGATAGAATCCCGCATTCTACTTCCGGCTTTTTGAATGCTGGCAAATTATGCATCTGTCAACAAAATTCTTGAATTCCGACCACATCCTTGGCCAAAAGTATGCTTCACTTAGCTTTGCAAATGTCTTGTCATGGCCAAAATGTCCTGCCAATCCACCACTGTGTTTTTCTTTTAGCAGATTCTCCCTCATGGAGCAATTTGGAATACACAGTCGGTTGCCTCTGAACAACAATCCATTTTGGATCATGTAATCCATCCATGGGCTTCTATCCCTGAGAAATGGATTCTCAGCTGCCTCATATGCCTCTGCAAAATCTGCATCACCTGCATACATGTCTTTAAGATTTTCAAAACCCAATGTTTTGACTCGGAACTCCTGCAGCAACAAACACTTCCTGCTCAAAGCATCAGCTACTTTGTTAGCAGTACCTCAAATGTGTTTAATTACAAATGTAAAATTATGCATATACTCTACCCATTTGGCATGTTTCTGATTCAACTTCTCTTGTTGAGTCACAAACTATAGTGCATGATTATCACTATACAGAACAAATTCTTTCGAGATTAAATAATTCCTCCACTTCTTCAGCGCCTGTATGATAGCATAAAACTCTTTATCATACGTGGAGTACTTTATTTTTGCCTCATCCAGCTTCTCGCTGAAATATGCAATCGATCTGTCCTCCTGGCTCAAGACCGCTCCTATGGCAAATCCACTTGCATCACATTTTACCTGGAACACTTTCATGAAATCTGGTAACACCAAGACCGGCTGTTCTGTGATTTTCCGCTTCAACAGATTGAATATTTTCTCTGCCTCTTCAGTCCACTGAAAAGATTTATGTCTTTTCTTGACTGTGTCCATCATTGTTGCGCTAATTCCTCTGAAATTCCTGATGAATTTCTGGTAGAAACTAGCCATTCCATGAAAACTCCTCACCTCGAAAATATTTCTTGGTGATGGCCAATTTTTAATTACCTCCACTTTACTTGGATCCATCTTCAATTCATTTGTTGATATGAAAAACCCCAAGTAAATGAGTTCTATATTCATAAATGAAGATTTCCTCATGTTGATCAACAGCTTCTCTTGCTGTAGCTTCCTCATTACTGTAGCTAAATACTTCAGATGTTCTTCTTTCATTTTGCTGAAAATCAATATGTCATCTAGATAAACAATGACAAACTTACCAATGAATTCCTTCAGCACTTCATTCATTAGCCTCATGAACGTACTTGGTGCATTCGTCAAGCCAAACGGCATGACTAGCCATTCATACAACCCTTCGTTGGTCTTGAAGGTCGTCTTCCATTCATCGCCTTCCCTCATGCGAATCTGATGGTATCCACTTTTCAAATCAACCTTTGAAAAATATTTGGCTCCACTTAAATAGTCCATCAAGTCATCCATCTGTGGCAATGGAAACCTGTACCTGATGGTTATCTTGTTAATGGCTCTGGAATATGTACACATCCTCCAGCCTCCATCTTTTTTTGGACTTAGTACCGTTGGAACGGCACATGGACTCAAACTTTCCCTGATCAGTCCTTTATCCAATAGTTCCCGCACCTGCCTTTTAACTTCTTCGTTCTCCTACGGCGTCAACCTGTACGCGGCTTTATTTGGTAAACTGGCCCCTGATATGAGGTCTATATGATGACTCACACTCCTTACTGGTGGCAACGAATGAGGTAATTCGTCTACCACAATGTCAGCAAACTCTTCCAGCAGTTCCTAAATTTCTTCCGGAAAATCATCCACTCTTGTGCTGGTCAAAACAACTCTTGGTTTTATGACCACAAAGAATTGTGGATCTTCCTTCTTCTTTACTTCTGCTAGAAGTTCCTTCCCACTCATGAGAAGTACAGTATTTCTTGGCTCTGGCCTTACTTATTTTTCTTTAATTGGAAGTAACATATGCATCCTCCCATTCTTCTCCAAAGTATACATATTCATTTTCCCATCATGAATTATGTTCCTGTCATATTGCCATGGTCTGCCTAGAAATAAATGACATACATCCATAGGAATAACATCACAGAGAATTTTATCATTTTACCCTCCTATCTTGATGTCAACTAAGCATTGTTTGGTGGCATTTACCTGATGTCCCTTCTATAGCCATGAGACTCTGTATGGACTTGGGTGATCAGTCGTCTCCAACTCCAGTTTTTCCACCATCTCAGTTGAAATGAGATTGTTTGTGCTTCCGCTATCCACGATAACCTTGCACACCCTATCTTTAGTTTTGCATGCAGTTCTGAAAAGTCGGTTTCTCTGTGCTGTGTCCTCCACCTCCTTCTCGGGTGTTAAGAGAACCTTACGCATCATCAGCGACCTTCTGTCTTCTGCGTCTTCTACCTCAGCATTTTTCCTCTGTGCCTCGGCGATGTGAGCTTCTCCTCTGTCTTTTTTTCTATCTAGACAGTCAACTACTTTATGTCCATCCCTTCCACACGTAAAGCATGTGATGACTCCACCTCTACCTCTTCCTCTACCTCTGGTGCAAGAAAATGTGTTATTGTCAGCGTATCCTCCACTCTATTCTGTTGGTTGCCTTCGTTGTTTAGTGTGCTGGCCTCGCTGTGAACTTCCACCTCTTTCTGTTCTGGTATGAGGATTTTTCCAGTCGTCCTTGGAATTCTAGAACCTATCTTGGGCAACTGACTTATCCTTTGGTTGGCTCCTACCTCGGCCTCACTGTGCTAATTTGCAGCTTAGCTTTTCTTCAACTTTCAATGCCATCTGATATGCATCCTCCACCGTTCTGATGGTTTTCATACTCATCTCATCCTGGATATCATATCTTAAGCCATTCATATACCTAGCAACTTTTTCATCATCGCTCTCCCAATGATCTGCTCTGATATTGAGCTTGTAGAATTCTTTAGTATACTCCTTCACTGTCATCATCTTCTGTCTCAGGTTCTGCATTCTCCTGAATAGTGTGATTTGATAATCCCTCAGGATGAATTTTTCCTTCATCTTCGCAATCATTCAATCCCAGCTTTTGATCTTTTGCTTGCCTTTGGAACGTCTATCTGCTTGAAGCTCATCCCACCATAATGTTGCATGTCCCTTCAATTTTGTGACAGCATGCCTAACCTTTTTATCCTGTTCGATATCCCCATAATAGAAGTAGGTATCAAGAGCTCTGATCCAATCCAACAACTCTTCTACATCTAGACTTCCTTCGTAAATTGGAATGTCCATTTTTGTCTTTGAACTCATCCGGGCGATAGCTTTAATTAATCGCTCATTGGCTGCATCTTTGGCTGCAACTTCTCCTTGTGGTTCGGCTTCAACTTCACCTTCGGAGTCACTCAGATCTCCAGCACTAGTTGTGCGTCTCTGCGCTGCTTCCATATCTTCTAATCTCGCTTGGAGGTCACGTATCTGCCTTTCCATTTCTGGATTCTGTACTTGTCTTTCCCACCACGGCGGCATGGTGAAATTTTCTTCTCTTCTCTGCTACAGAAAGCAAAGAGATTTTCAAGCTCTGATACCACTTGACGCAGTTGCGCTCAAAACCACAGGCACATCTGCTCTAACAGGACCTTCTTCCTCTTGGCCCGAAGAACTCGAAGGTTCTTCTATTTCCCTATCGAGAAATCTACACCCATAGAAATCTACCTCCGAGGTCTCCCCTTTGTTACTGGGAGATCAGTTAAATCTCGCTATCTCGCGGGTTGGTGCCTCAAGCCTCCAACCTTTTCCTTTCAAATATGGCGATACCCGATCTAGCAATATGGGTATAACTCCTTCCACATGCAACCGTGGACTAGGTTTAATGTTAGCGCCTCTCGCGCCTTCGTGGCCTCGCAACCTCATGACCTCGCCAATTGAACCATCGAATTTTCACCTTCCTAGTCCGCGAGTCCCCGAGATGCGTGGTCCCACCTTATACTCTACCAAGCGTCCACAAGAATCTCATCTCCTCGGTACTTCGCGACTTAGCGTTCACACGAGTCTTAGTCCCTCGGCACTTCGCGACCCGTGAATCCTTTGTGACACCTGTATTCCTATCATGCTCTGCTATGGCCCACACTGCTCCAGTTGTCGGGATATCACCTTCTCGCGACGTCGCGATCCCCGCATCCAAATTCTCGGATCTTCTCAAGCGAGGTCCTGAGACACGATCCCTCGTGCAGATCCAACGGTCCTCCTGTACTCTGGCTTCAACGACTGTCCTTCTCTCGCCACCTCGTGACCTCGCGACTTGGTGTATCGAATGTTCGGACTTCCAACCTGCAAACTCCCGAGTTCGTGAGATCCCTCGATCTCTCGCCACCTCGCGACCTCGCGACTTGGTGTACTAAATGTTCAGACTTCCAACCTGTGAACTCCTGAGTTTGCGAGATCTCTCGATCTCTCGCCACCTGTTCTCCTCAAATGAACGGCTACGATTCTCTCACTCCTTCATCGCCTCACTTCCTCATGTCTCGCGAATTTTCACACCCAATGCTTGGGCTTTCACTCTGTGAACTCCTCAGATGGACAGCTCACAACCTCTTCGCCTCCTCGCCAATCGTGAAGTTAAAGGGCTTCCCTTTCAATCCTCCAATGTCCGAGTCTGCGAGATGAGAGAATCTCCTGACACGCGTCCTCCACAATGAATGGCGCTGATCTTATCGCGTCTCGCGATCTCACTGCTCTGGCTTCACAACTTTTGGGGCTTCAACTCCCGAGTCCCCGATACAGGATACCCCATGTAGATCCTACGGCTTCTATGACTTGGAATCAACGGCCCTGCCTCTCCTGAGCTTCTAACCCTTCAGAATCTTCTCGCCATAACCTCCTTGCACTTCTGTGAGATCTGACGATCCTCAGAACCTCGCGAAATCTCTTCAGAAGATTTCGACTGTCTGTTCTTCCTTACGTAATCCACGAGATGGAAAAGGGTCTCTCCCCATGAGATTCCTTCGTCGCTTCACCAACCTGCGACGTTCTTCCTGACTTCAAGTCACACTCATCTACGCTGAGCTTCAGCAACTCAGAGGCCTATCCTTCCTAAGATTTTCTAAATCACTTCAACCTCAAAGAGGTTCTTTTCACGCACTCCTTGCAGCAAACCCTCGAACACTTCAACTGTTCAAGCTTCCTCGACTCTGCGTATGCCCGTAGCAGTAGTCCTTCAACACTTCTTGCTCAGTTTCACGACTGAGGCTTCCTCCTTATCCTGCACACTCCTTGCACGGCTTGTATAACCCACTTCTACTTCTAGGTGAATGAGAACAAAGGTTCAACTACTGAGCCTTCATCAATGCACTCTTTGCGGATGAATTCAACTGCACGACTTGCAGGAATCTCCTGACTCAGATAGAGAAACATTTGAAACTCATTCCATCTCCCTTTTAGACTTCAGTTTTGGAACCTGAAATCACTTGCACAGCATATACAAAGAAAATGCATAACAAGAGAACGAACATTCCTGAGCATATCAACAATATAGAGAAAATAATACAACCCGTGAATTTGAATCAGAACTTTCTTCTATTAATTCAAATGGTTATACATGGGTGTTATTCATACAATATTCTCTACTTGCTCTGCTCTTTTAAGTGCTGGCTACTGTTACAATGATACAATGAGGGTGTCTATATCCGTTTTCCCTCCTTCCATCTAAAACTGTCTAATCTAGAAATAAATTCTACCTACCTGCATTAACTAGATTAAATGCCTCCTGTCTATTTCAGACAAGAGCGTATGGCTTGAGGTCTGATACAATATACAAAAGGTGCCCCTTCATAAAGGATTAATTAAAGACTTGGCACTTCATTTTCAAAAAGTTTTCAAAGTAATAGGTCATGTGTTTAAAAACACATGCGCTGGCTCCACGCTCGATTTGGTAATTACGATGCTCCTAAATCATATTTGGAAGGTGTGCACACACATGTGGAAATATTACTATTTTAATTTTATTCACCTCCTATAAAGAAGATTGTCGTCGAAACTTACTGTCGGCATTTAAATTTTATCTCACCTCACCTTCCGACTCTGACGATCATGCATTACATCTTGGAGGATTATTTTAATATTATTGTTGGAGGACGTGCAATCATCAAAAGAGGCATTATTATATTAATATTTATGTGTCTTCGTTGTTGGGAGTTACCACAAGGATTTACATTAACCCGGACTTACTTCACCCTTGAAAAACCATCCCGATGACCATGCTTTAGGTGATGGAGGATTAAATTAATATTATTATTGAAGAACATGCACACATCCCAATTGCAATTATTTAAATATTGTTTTTGAAAAATGTGCACCCACCAGAAATGGAATTATTTAAAATTTATTTTTATGAGGAAATTATCATTGTTGAAAGTGAGCTAAAGTGGAAGCTAGAGTGTGTCATCTGAAGCTTTGAATCTTAGTCCACTGGGGTGGGCATGCACCATCCCTTATCACGAAGATATTGATGAAGACTTGGGCTAGGGGAAATAATGCCAATGAAGAATACTCGGGGAATATTATATGGGGAAATTCATATATGTTGAAGACTTTGGGGAATTTCATTTCACCAATGAAGACCTTGGGTTGAAGACCTGAGATTATGTTCCATTTTGGTAGGGGGGATTTATTATTTATTATTTTATTTGTTATTATTTATTTTATTTTATTTATTTTTTATTTTTTATTAATTTCTAGATTCATGAATTTGTGGGAAATGTTTTTTATTAATTTCTAGATTCACATAGGTTTGGGGGTAATTTCGTTAATTGGATTTCTAATGTAGGTTAATTTTATTTAATTTTAATTTTTCATTTCTTTTTATTATTTTCCTAATCTTTAAGAGAAAAAATAGCCAAAATTATATGACAAGCCACAAGTCCTATGCCTTACTAGGTTTTTATTCAAATTAGCTAAAGGGGATAAAACCATTTAAACCACTTAGTTTTGAATTTTCGTATACATGTCGGATTTGTATTTACAGGTTAAGGATCAATGACCTAGATTCGCCCATAGGCATGATCAATGGTTGTTGAGCATCATTTTTCAAATGGACATAAGTTGCATGTGTCATAATTGAGTCCACAATACCTCGTTGGAAAGGTATTGGATAGAAGAATGCAATGGCAGAGGTATTCGGGCTAGACAAGTTACATAGGACATCAAAAAGGGTTGAAAATAATGGACCATGAATTTTTTTTGGGGGGGGAATTGACCGAGTAAACTTCAAACAACCATATCCAGGGCTACGGGAAATGAAATCAGGACCAGGATAGCTTGCCAGAAAGCTGGAGAGAAGAACAAGATGGCATAGAAAATGTTGGTAGAATGAGAGTGGAAATACTCCAAAAATGCAGAACATGGAAGAGGTCTGGATTTAATTTAAGAACGGGCTATGCAGTATTGAAGCAATCATATTTGAAGCCACAAGAGCTGAAATCAGACCAACAAGAGCATGATTGAAAGATGGGACAAGGAGAAGAAGCAAGAATGATCTGAATCAATAGAAAAACATCAGAAACCACTAAAAACGTCACGGGGAATAGAAGAAGACACCAACATGTGGATTCAATAACATTTTTAGATGAATATCATTTGTAAATTATCTTAGGGTGAGAATAACCACTTAGGATTCTCTTCAGCTTCTGTTTGTAACTCTTGTGTATTCATTCTTTTAAATCTAAAAGAATTTTGAAATGTAAAATGATGAAACAATAGGGAAAATGAAATGAGCAGCCATGAGAACTGAA
>ML794274.1:481463-504873 GCA_009831015.1 Picea engelmannii
CCAAAAACCTAACCCTAGGAGATGAAGCGCCAAAAGTCATGTGGGCCCCGTTTGGGTAAGTTGGTGCATCAACTTTCCGGGGTCGTAACTTTTGCATACGATCTCCGTTTTAGGCGTGTGATAGCTCGTTGGAAAGGTATCATTGAGGAGATTCATTTTGGGGGCTCAATCATGCCTTTGGCTATCATTGAGAACCTCTATCTTGAAAAAACTTCATTTAGGCCCTCAAAATGGCCCCGGAAGTGAAAACCTGCTAAAAATAGTAAATTGCCAAAATGGCTAGAAAACTATTTTGAGCCATTTGAAAAAGGTGGGTGGCCCCTGATATCCACCTGAACCATGCAAGACCCAGCTTGTTGATAGAACCCATTCTATCCAACTAGAGTTTATTCAACTCTAGTAGTAGTGATCCATTATAGAATCAACTCTATCTTATGATCAGAGGAATACCATAAAACACTCATCACCACATTTCATCTTCTCTCTGTAATTCACATTTTCTTTCCTTTGATATCTTCACATTTTTTTTTCTCTGATATCTTCTTGGAATCTACTTCAACTTTTGATATTCTGTTATGGACTACAGAGACACTTTATTCTCAACACTCTTCCATGATTATATACTCTTCAAACAGTGTGAGTGTGACACAATTGTGTCCCTTCATTTCGACCATCGCACCTCTTCGATTTAATTAATCTTAATTAGTGTTTCTTTATTTTACCGTGAAAGTTTTTCATAAATTGATCACAGTCATGGATCAATTTAATCCTTTATACTCGATCCCTAATCTTTGTTATATTCACAGAGACCAAATTCTATGAAGGAAATTCCTTAAAGACATTTCATATGACCAAGCATTACAAAACCATGGGCTTACTGAATATAGCGAGGTATAACAATTTCCTTTTAAAAACTCTTATATCATATGACCATCGGCGGTAACCAGATGCTAAGACAAACGAGTGCTTGAGCGCTTTATTTAAATCAATGGTTACTATTCGATCTTCTAATGGGATGAATGGCTGATGAAATTTCGACACTTTTCCCTTTGGGTCTTCATGACTTCCAACATTTCAAAACTCCCGAATACGATATTGCTGAATAGATCGGACGGTTAACATTTTTGCGGAGACAGATCAATGTTTAGCTTTAAACCTTACACTCATCCTTTCACTGCTAAATCTGATGGCTATGACTTAATGAAGCGTTGATATGGATGTCCACCATTTAATCTAGGTCTCCGGACTCCAAAGATATCAAATCTCAAACTTCTTCTTTCCTCTCTACGTTATTCTTCTGGAGCTGACAAATGGCTGACACATGTCCCTCTTTTGATCAACAGTCGAGATCCTTTTGCGTCTCCGGGATTTATAATTCTCGGGCCTTAAATTTCGATGTAGTATGATCAAGAGTTGAGAATATTCCTGAAGCGATATTTCATATCATATGACTTACATCTGTTTCTTGATTTCAGCATTCGGGACTTTCAATTCTCAAACTCTCATTTGCTCCTAGAGAATTTCACCCAAAGTCCACGATCCAGTGACGTGTTTCCTCTTTAATCCAATGGATATCCCTTGTTCCAGGACTCCAGCCTTCGGTAATCTCAAACCTTTCTCCTTCGTATTTTCCCGGAGTAGTTTGCTCGAAGTTCATGATCCGTTGACACGTACCCTCCTGCATGATCAATGATCATAAGTGACTTAGTGACTTTAGGACTTTAAGTTGATCACTGCTTCATTCTCCTCCAGAGTGATCACCTACTCTGTAAGTCATCAAAATTAGACACAACGTGTTGTCGGTTAACGTTTCCTCTTACACTATCCTTCCACTGTAGTAGATCGAGGATCAAGAATGCTCCTGAAGTGATCTTTCAGATAAGACATCTCATGTCCACTTCAGGTCTCCAACATTTAAGACTTTGGGAAAATGTTGGTGGTAAAACTCCTGAAGAAAAACTCTCGGAGTGACGTAACTGCTTATGTCACTTGATGATGTGTCACGACCCGAGTAGCTGCCACATGTCACTCAGATTTGTGATTTTCACGTACTTGAAATGATGAATCAAATTGACACTTGTCAGTGTCTGATTGCACCACGTGTCATTGTTGACGTAGTCTTGCTAACATGGATCCTCATGTGGCACATGCTCTTCTCCTGGATCTAATAGTTGTCCTAACTCCCATTGTATTCTTAGATAGACGACTGAGAGAAACTTCAGATCTTCCTCCTTTGGGAATTCATGAGTTTTGACATTTTAAACTCCCGAAGCAATTCTCTTGGAGTGACGTAACTCGCTTACATCACTTGTTGACATGGCACGAGCCAATTTCCTCTTAACACTTGTCATCTTCTGATTATTCCATGTGTACTTGTTGATGTGGTCTTCCACGCATCCTAGCTGACAAGGTTCCCTGACATGGATCTCCCACACATCCTTGCTGACGTGGTCTACTGACCAATAGTCTTGATCCAACGATCCTCGTTTTTCCTCCAAATCTAATGATCCTTATTCACCTCAGATTTTTGGGCTCCGGGTATTTCAAATCTCAAACTAATGGAGTGTAAGTTCCTCACATATTTAGACCCGTAGTGAAGGATGTTCGTTCGATCAGGATCTAGGATTGATGGCACAATTCGTCTGCGATGCATCTCTTCTAGCTTATCATGTCCTTTCACTTTAACACGATCCGACGGCTGACGGGAATTCAGCTAATCAAAATCTCAACCTTTTAGCCCCGCTTATCCTATCCTTCCACATTGAGATGATATTCTCGAAGAAGATCAACGGTTAACGATGATTGTGGAACTACAACTTGCGAGTGATTTAATTTTCCTTTCAATCTCCGCAATCTATCCCTATTGTATATTTAGCGTTTGCACATCCAATGGTCACAATTTAATATGACTTAAACTAGTCGTTATTTGGATCAACCACAGTCATATATCTTTGAAGCTATGTGATCTGATGATCTGGACAGATTGTGGGATTGTAACTAGTGAGTGGTTTAATTCTTCTTTTTCTCCCCGCAATTCATTCATGTCGTTGATGGCTTGCAGATCCGATGGTCACGATCTTTCAACGATCCTCAAGCCCATGTTCACTCACATGACCAATGCACGTAATATTTAGATGATCAACATGGTCAACCTCTTGATCGAATGGATGTTGAAGCTTCTCACTTTGATCGGACAGTTGTTGAGCTTACGCTTTTCCTTCCGAGTTTCGATCTCTGTGTTTTCTAATCCTCCTGAGATTTTATCATAGGAACATTGTTGATCCTATCGTGATCAACAATAATCACGAATTTCTTTTGCTACCCGATATACTCTGCAATGTGCTCTTCGTTCTGAGCTTTGATATTCATACTATTCGCTTCTCATGTTCTCTCCTCCTCCTGAGCTTGCGCTATCGATCTATTCTCACTATTTGAAATCTTCTGCTAACTGATATACTTGTTGACATCAATGACAATATCATCTGTGGTAATTCATCATTAACAACAGATCATCACTTTGACTATTGACATCAATGAAAATATTTCCAAAAATTCCCCCCTTTGTCCTTGAGGGAAACACACTAACTTCATATACAAAAACTCCCCCTGTGATGATGATTTCCTCTTATGAAGTTTCTCTCCCCCTTTGACATCAATGGAAAAGGGTTTCTTCTCCTATGATATGTCTGTATAAGTACTTCTCTGACCACTGGTAACTCCTCCTACAATCATCCTTTTTCTGTCATAACTGAATGACTCCCCCTATCAATATGCTCTCTCTCTGCTTCTAACTACTCTCCCCCTTTGTTTCTGAAGAGGCATCTCTTCCTGACAAGGTTTCTTCCCCTGTTAATTCACTAACTTCTTATCTTAGTTGATTGGGATTTTTTTGTTTTCAAATGAGTAGTCTTTCTTGATACAAATTTTTGTAGTGATCGAGTCTTTTCAAAATTTAATCTAATTACTTTCTTATTTACTAAACAAAATTTCCCTTGAACTTTTACTGAATGTTCTCCTCTCTTTTTTCCAAAAGGGTATCTTTTTCTGGCAAGGTTTATTCTCTTGTTATTTCTGCAGGATGTCATGTACCTCATTTTGTACATCAGAATGTTGCTTCTGCGGATGTCGTTGTCCTACTAGAACACTGTACAATTGTAGCTCTTTTTATTCAAGCAAATATTGGGTCTTCCCATTGATTCTCATCGGTCTCTAACTAGATGTATCTATTTTTATCCAAGATGTCCCCTTTTTATTTTTTTATATATACTGTACATTTCTCTAAAGTTGTCTAAGACAACTTCATACTATGCTTGTCACATGACTGACATTCTTTTTGCAACAATCAACTTTACTCATGTTCACTTGTTCAGTCTTTGCTATCCACATCTTTGAGTGTCCTGGTTTCTTGAGCTTTGTTCTCTGATCATTCATTATTGCAGTTTCTATTTTATTCCATGTTTCATTTACTCCTTTTGTCGTCTTGTATGACATATTTCTCATTGACTGTTTTCTTGAGTTCCAATAGTTATAGGATTTGTGGCCATATCCCCCACAACTATAGCATATCATAGTGTAACAGTGTGTAGCAATATGTCCAACATGATTGCAGTTCCAACACCTTATACTATTGTTGAACCTACCAACTTGTTTTCTTCCATGATGCCTACAATCCAAGGCTTTATGACCATATTCATTACAAGAAAAAAAGTAACTATTAAAGACACTCTCATACTTCTTTGATTCATCCATGAAGGTGTCTCTCTTCTGAACTTGCTTTGAAGTATATGAATAGCTTCTGGATGTCTTCCATGATTTGATCTTCTAAATTTTGTAGTGTTTCTTTTATTTCTTAAACATGAAGAACCTAAGTCATACCTGCTTTCACATTTTTCAAATGAAGGAGTTGTGTTAGACCTGTCTTCATATTTTACAAATGAATGACTTGTGTCAGACCTGTTTCCATCCTTTAAAAGTGAAGGACTTGTGTCAGACTTGTTTTCACCTTTTACAAATGAAGGACCTGCATCAGATTTCTTAGGAGTATTGATCTCTTCCTTATTGTATCCAAGGCCAGATTTGTCATTTGGTGATCTCTGACTATCCAAGATCTCATCCAGGGTCATGGAGTTGTTCAAGAACTTGATTTTGGTGTCTGACTTCTCAACCTTCTTTCTAAGATTCACAACTTTTGCTCCCATCTCATGATAGGATTCTTCCTTTTTGTCCAACTAGTTCCTTACTACCTCTTCTCTCCTTTTGGCTTCTTCAAGTTGGATTTTAAGATTGACATAGATTTCCCTTAGTTCTTTTATATCTACAAGGTTTTTGCTTGAGACATCATCTTCCTTATTTTCTTCTTTTGCTTGGCTAATTTCATTTTTCAGTCTCTTGATTTTCTCTTCCTTTTCTTTTGTTAGATCAACAACTTTTGTTTTCAATTTTTTGATCTCTTCTTCTTTGTTTTCTAACTGAATCTTTTTCTCAGATATGATTTCTTTATTGTCTTTGATCTTTTATTCTATTTCCAGGATATTCTTTTGATTGCTAAGCTCATCATCTTCCTTCTCCTTTTCTTTTACTTGACTAATTTCTTTCTTTAGCTTCTCGATCTCCTCTTCTTTCTCTTTTAACTGATTGTCCTACTCATATATTATCTTTTCACTGTACTTGAGCATTTCCTTTATTTCCAAGACATGCTTTTGACTCTTTTCAATAAATTCTTGAGTGTAGTCATGAAGATAGCTATAGTTTGATTCATTATGGTCATAGAGGTATTCAGAGAGACTCCAATCAACCTTTTCTTTGGCCTTTGATAGTTCTTCTTATTCTTCTTCCATGGGATAAATACTAATAGAACATTCTATTATTGTATCTAAGTCTTCTTATTTACTTACAGAGGAGGATTCAATATCACTACTATTGCAATCAAAATATTGTGGAGAATCCTTACATTTATTGATGGCTAAGTCTTCATCTTCATCCTTGATAGGATTTTCTTCTGTGTCTTCATTTTTTATTTGATACATATTTTCTAACTTCATCCATAAGTCCTTGGTGGATGTGCATAGTCCTATGCTTTCCTTGACTATATCTGATAATCCATTGAGAAGAATCTTCGATGCCACTTCATTGTTCTTCCTTGCTCTTCTTTGGACTGTAATTTTGGATAGATTCTTTGATGTAGTTAAGTCCCAGGGCTTGCTTACTACTGAACTCCAAACTTCATATCCTTTTGACTTCATTTATTGTTTCATATTTTCTCTCCATGAGGAATAATCTGTTCCATCAAATAAAGGAGCTTCAATTGTGGAGAGAGCCATTTGTCCACCCATTTCTTCAGGATTTTCCTTCCAATGTTTAAACTGTGTTTGAAGGAACCTCCCTCTGATACCAATTGAAGAACACACCACCCACACTAAGAGGTGGGGGGGTGAATTAGTGTGTGGACTATTCTATCTTTTTCTTCTTTCAAGTTACTAGTTAAAACATAATTGAATAGATTAATAACAATCAAATCATAATCAGAATGGACACAGAGACACCAGATGTTTCTATAAGCTTTTGTATAATTGATATGAACATAGTAATATGAATATATGTGAAACAGGATTTTCTTTAGCACCAGCTAATTGTTTCAGCACCAACTGAAGTAAGGAGCACCAACTCCTCAGAGAGCACCAACTCTCAGCCAAGACCCATCTTAGCGCAAGACCCAGCTTGCTGATAGAACCCAGTCTATCCAACTAGAGTTTATTCAACTCCAATAGTAGTGATCCATTATAGAATCAACTCTATATTATGATCAGAGGAATACCATAAAACACTCATCGCTGCATTTCATCTTCTCTCTGTAATTCACATTTTGTTTCCTCTAATATCTTCAAATTTTCCTTTCTCTTATATCTTCTTGGAATCTGCTTCAGATTTTGATATTTTGTTCTGGACTACAAAGACACTTTCTTCTCAAAACTCTTCCATGATTATATACTCTTCAAACGATGTGAGTGTGACACAACTTTGTTCCTTCATTTTGACCATCACACCTCTTCGATTTAATTAATCTTAATTATTGTTTATTTATTTTACTATGAAGGTTTTTCATAAATTGATCACAGTCATGGATCAATTTAATCCTTTATACTCAATCCCAAATCTTTGTTATATTCACAGAGACCAAATTCTACAAAGGCACTTCCTTCAATCCATTTCATATGACCGAGCATTGCAGAACCACAGGCTTATCAAATATAGTGACGTATAACAATTTCCTTTTAAAAACTCTTATATCATATGACCATCGGCGGTAACCAGGTGCTAATCCAAACGAGTGCTTGAGCGCTTTATTTAAATCAATGGTTACTATTCGATCTTCTGATGGAATGAATGGCTGATGGAATTTTGGCACTTTTCCCTTTAGGTATTCATGACTTCCAACATTTCAAAACTCTCGAATACGATATCGCCGAGTAGATTGGACGGTTAACGTTTTTGCAGAGACAGATCAAAGGTCAGCTTTAAACCTTACACCCATCCTTTCACTGCTAAATCCAATGGCTATGACTTAATCAAGCGTTGAGATGGATGGCCACCATTTACTCCGGGTCTCTAGACTCTAGAGATATCAAATCTCAAACTTCTTCTTTCCTCTGTACGTTATTCTTTCAGAGATGAAAAATAGCCGACACGTGTCCCTCTTTTGATCAATGGTCGATATCCTTTCGCGTCTCTGGGCTTCGGAATTATTAGGCCTCAAATTTTTTTGTAGTATGATCAACATTTTAGAATACTCCCGAAGCAATCTTTCAGATCGAATGACTTATGTCTATTTTAGGATTTCATCGTTCAGGACTTTCAATTCTCAAACTCTCGTTTACTCTCAGAGCATTTCACTTGGAGTCCATGATCCAGTGACGCGTGTCCTCTTTAATCCAATAGATACCCTCCGCTTCAGGACTCAGATCTTAGGAAATCTTAAACCTTTCTCCTTCGCATTTTCTCGGAGTATTTCACCCAGAGTTCACGATCCGTTGACATGTACCCTCTTGCACGATCAATGATCATAAGTGACTTTGGCACTTTGGCACTTTAAGCTGATCGTTGCTTCATTCTCCTCTAAAGTGGTCAACTGCTGTGTAAGTCATCAATGGTGGACATCACTTGTTATCGGTCAATGTTTCCTCTTACACTATCCTTCCACTATAGTAGATCGACGATCAGGAATGCTCTTGAAGTGATCTTTCATATCGAATATCTCGTGTCCACTTCAGGTCTCCGACATTCAGGACTTTGGGACTTTGGACAAGTGTTGGTGGTAAAACTCTCGAAGAAAAACTCTCGAAGTGGCTTAACTGCTTACATCACTTGATGATGTGTCACGAGCCGAGTAGCTATCACATGTCACTTGGATTTGTGATTTTCATGTACGTGAAATATTGAATCAACTTGACATTTCTCAGTGTCTGATTGCGCCACGTGTCATTGCTGACATGGATCCTCATGTGGCACATGTTCTTCTCTTGGATCTAACATTTTTCCTAACTCCCAGTGTATTCTTAAATTGACAGCTGAGATCAACTTCGGATCTTCGTCCTTCGAGACTTCATGAATTTTTATATTTGAAACTCCCAAAGCAATTCTCCCGAAGTGACATAACTCGCTTACGTCACTTATTGGCATGGCATGAGGCAATTTCCTCTTGACACTTGTCATATTCTGATTATTCCATGTGTACTTTCTGACATGCTCTTCCATGCATCCTTGCTGACAAGGTTCGCTGACGTGGATCTCCCACACGTCCTTGCTGACGTGGTCTGCTAACCAACAGTCCTGATCCAATGATCCTTGTTTGTCCTCCAAATCCAACAATCCTTATTCACTTCGGATTTTTGGGCTCTGGGTATTTCAAATCTCAAACTGACAGAGCGTAAGTTCCTCACATCTTTAGACCCGTAGTGAAGGATATTCATTCGATCAAGATCTAGGATCGATGACACAATTCATCTACGATGTAGCTCTTGTAGCTTATCCTATCCTTCCACTTTAACACAATCTAATGGATGATGGGAATTTGGATAATCAAAGTCCCAACCTTTTAGCCCCACTTATCCTATCCTTCCACATTGAGATGATCCGACGGCTGTGGAGATTCTCGAAGCAGATCAATAGTCGACGATGATTGCGGAACTACAACTTGCTAGTGATTTAATTTTCCTTTCAATCTCTGCAATATATCCTCGTCGTAGATTTGGCATTTGCGCATTCGATGGTTACGATTTAATATGACTTAAATTGGTCATTAGTTGGATCAACTGAATTCGTAGATCTTTGAGGCTATGTGATCTTACGATCTAGACGGATTGCGGGATTGTAACTAGTGAGTGGTTTAATTCTTCTTTTGCTCCCTGCAATTCATTCATGTCATTGATGGCTTGCAAATCTAACAGTCATGATCTTTCAATGATCCTCAAGCCCATGGTCACTCACATGACCGATGCACGTAATATTTAGATGATCAACATGGTCAACCTCTTGATTGGATGGATTCTGAATCTTCTCACTCTGATCAAACAGTTATTGAGCTTACGCTTTTCCTTCTGAGTTTTGATCTCTGTGTTTGCTAACCCTCCTAAGCTTTTATCATAGGAACATTGTTGATCCTATCGTGATCAACAATAATCACAAATTTATTCTTATACCTGATATATTATGCAATGTTCTCTTCCTTATGAGCTTTGATCTTCATACTATTCGCTTCTCCTGTTCGCTCCTCCTCTTGAGCTTGCGCTATCGATCTTTGCTCACTATTTGACATCTTCTGCTAACTGATATACTTGTTGACATCAATGACAATATGATCTGTGGTAATTGATCATTAACAATATATCATCACTTTGAATGTTGACATCAATGACAATATTTCCAACAACATGAATTATTTATGGTCCTAATGATATTATGTTTCAGTGTACTCATTCTTTTAGTTTTTCTCCGAAGATAGGTTAGAACTAGTTAGATTAGATTATTTTATTTCAATTAAATTTAGACTTAGGATTAATTAGAACTCTTTGGGGGATAGTTCACTATCTTTCCATTTTTTCTTCTTTTAATTCTAAGTGGCAAACAGGCCCACATATTGGTCATAAATGCTACACCAAATGAGAGTAGGTATAATTGGGACCTTCCATTGGGTGTTCTCCCTTACCTACTTGACAGGCCATTTGGACCAGTCAATAGAAATGGAGCTAGAAGGAGGGATAGATGACAAGATGTGCATGTGGAGTCATTTTAATTAATTTATCTCATTTACTAATGGCTACATCCCATATCCCTTTAAGGAGATTTTTTTTTGTGTACTGTACCTCCCAAACCTCCTAGAAAGATTTTACAATTCTTGTCGCAACTTAAATTTGACAACGAGGGAGATACGGTTGCATTTGCACATGCTTTTAAATTCTAAAAGAATTATTTCTCTCACCATATTACTAATGGAAATTTCATTTGCAGGTTGTTCACTCTCACTCTGGCAGGTTGGGTCAAGTGTTGGTGTGAGACTTTGTCGATTGCTTCTATTCACACATGGGAGCATTTTATGCATCAGTTTTGGCAAGATTTTGAAACTTATGATTATAATGATTTGTGTGTAGAGATATTAGAGCTTAGGAAGAATGAAGATGAATCTCTTGAAGATTTTGTTAACATACTCATATTTTCTATAGATTTCCTTTGGAAGATAGACCCTCTACCAATGATTTGATTTCATTTCTAGTTTCTCTTACTAATGGAACATATGAGCCAGTGGATGAAGAATCTAAATCATGTTTTAATGTACCTTTACACATTGATTTTGATTCAAATGAAAATGTTGAAAATGTTAATGGATTAGTTGGACTCCATATGTCTAGACCTTTCTTTACTATGGGAGATATATATCAAAAAGAGAATTATTTTTCGGAAGAAATATATGTATCCTCCCATCACTCCATTCCCCCTTTTCTTCCTTGTGATGAAAAAGAGACCTCTTGTATTGTAAGTTCGAGTTAATATTTTTCTGTAGTCGACCAAGACGAGGGTTTTCCTATTGATAATGGGACACATCGGGTTACATTGATGGTTATGTCAGATTCTCATTATCCTATCTAATTTTTTCCAACACAAGGAATGTAAGAGGAATCTATGGGGAAAGACACAAATGTTGATCATCGTGTTAATGAAGAAAATATGGGCACCCATGACATGAATCCTTCCTCACTCATGGATAATTTGGATTTAGTTTTTTTAATTTGAATTGTCATATTATTATAAATTATCCTAGTACAACTGACATAGATAAATATTGTTTTCCTATTGTTGATGGATTAGTTATTGAAACTTCTTGTTCTGAGGATTGTTTTGATTTTCTCTCGTCTTCTAACCATGAGTATGTTATGAAATATATTTCAGATTCTCATATTGTGCAGGAGAAAAACAACCATGCTGACCATTTCACTCAAGGAGAAGAAACAAACATACAAGACATACCACTTTTATCACAACAATCCACTTTTTGATTGAAAGAGGAAAACCATATCGAGGAAGAACATGTTGATTGTGAAACTATTCCTAATGTGGAGCCTACCAATTCACAATTAGTCATCAATGTTCTTAAGAAGGAGAAACTACCATTCAAAGAGTCAATTTTTGAAAATGTTTCTTATTCAAGGGAAGCTTTTAATTCTCTTAATTCTTCCACTTACTATTTTTGTATCATGGTCTCTTTAATGGTTTGCTTTTGCAGGAAGCCTCACATTTTCCACGTCAATTAAACTCAATAGGGACGACCCCTTTTGAAGTACTTGATAGTGGTGATGTACATATGGAAGATAGAGAGAATAAGGCCTCTTCCCATGAATTTATTACAACCATGCCTTATCAGCCTCTTTCATAGGATGAAGGAAATGTTGTAGAAAATGTATATCAGACCATATCTTCTTTTGTTTCATATTCATTTTTTATCAATAATGAATCTTCTTGTTCAAGCACCTCTTTAGTTGATATTGTTGACGTTAGTGGCTTCCACCATTGTCTTGAAGATATATTCCATAACATGGGGGATGCTAGCCCACATATATCATTTGATATTATTGGTTAGATAATTAAAAAAAAACATAATAATAGTAAAAAGAAAAAAGGGTAAAAACAAAGCCTCATTTCCGAGGACCACTTTATCCCTTTAAGGAGGGGCTAAGGACTGTGAGCTTTTCTTTCTTTTTTCATTCAAAAAACTCAAATTTGTTTTTAATTTTAATTTTTTAAGATTTTTGAATTTTAATTTTCATTTAAATTAGTCATATTTTTTTCAAACATAAAAAGTAAATAAATAAAATATTTACATTCATGTTTTAGAAAAGATTTGATTCAATGTATTTTTACTTATATAAAAAGATGATCTTAATTTTTTTTATAAGTAATTAGTTAAAATATTGTTATGTTTATTATATATATTTTATAGAATTATCATTTCATTAGTAAGGTTGTTATTTATTTTTTAATAATAAATATTTATATTGAAAAACAAAACAAATTCAACTTTCACTGACTATAATAGCTTGATTATATGCTAGTGCAAAAAAAATATTAGAATTCAAAACTATGCTAATGCTAGGTCTTTATAAACTATGCTAATAGGAAAAAATAAAAACACATCATAACATAACTTGAAGGTGAAAATCACTTTAACCCAAAAGAGGTGATCCCTTGGTGAGTCATGACTAGTAATACTTTTCAGGGGCACATTTAAAGCCACTAGGTTCACATGAGAAGGAAATAAGATGAGGAGATCTCAACTTTCAAGAAGAGAAGCTTCCAATGCAAAGATGTGACCCCAAAGCATGATGAGGGTAGAGTTTGACTCTTTTTCTAGTAGAAAAGTGTCAAGATATGCTTTGTAACTTCAATATACAAATGGTCTTTAGGTTTCTTATCTTCACAAGAATTTATGGCCTTGAATTGTGCATCCAATGCCTTAAATTTCTTAATGGTAGTAGACATAGATATTTTCATGGTTGCAAGTTCAATCAAGAATTCCTTCAAACAACTATGCACCACACTTACATATCTATGTATTGTGTAATACCCCTAGGTTGAACCCCAATTGTACATATAGATGTAAATGAATACATAGGTTTGTGAGCCAGGACATTTTGGGCCAGTGTACCTTTGTGTATATGTATTCTGAGACCAGAGTGTCTGTGTGGTTATTAGGCCGTGGAGCTAGATGCTAAAATGATCAGTAAGCCATCATTGTAATATGTAATCACACACAAATTTTAATGAAAACATATCATTGTTGCAGACCAACCATATAAAAGAGTATGGGGGGCTAAACTCCACTAGGAAGGGAAGGGAGGCTAAGAGTCTAGGAAGGGGCTAAGCTAGAGCGCTTAATCCCAAAGGAATATTATATTAATATCATTAAAGTCTAAAGTATGGATATAGATTTATGTTATCCTAAGTTCCTATGGGAAGGTAATGAATTAGAAGTGGGGAAAAGTGGGTTCTTTGAGGGCCATGTGTCATTAAGGGAACATGCATATATATTGGGGGATTTAGTACATTTCCCCATCATTCTTACCTTTTTTCACTCATTCATGCTACCAATGGTACATGCACCTGTACTTGGTAAGTATGGATCTTAATAAGTGAGTGGGAGGCTCGTATGTCAAAGAGGCGGGTTGTTAGGCCCGTGGTCGAAGAAGCGGGTTGTCATTCTGGTGGTCGAAGAAGCAGGTTTTTAGGCCTGTGAGCATTCTCTCTAGGTGAGAGAACTACTGGGAACTAATTCCCAATGTGTCAAGATGTAGCTACAGGGATATGAGACTCCCTAACCATCTTATTGTTGAAGCCTCGGAAGGGAAGTGGGGCAATCAAGGGATGGTTGAGGAAAGAAGGGACACACTTCCTGAGGTGGGACAGACATGTGGGGGATGAGGGACTATAGGATAGTTGCTAGAGGCCAAGATGTGGCTACAGGGCTCTGAGACTCCCTATCTATCCTATTGTTGAAGCCCTAGAAGGGAAGTGGGACAACTAAGGGACTGTTGAGCAGAGAAGGGGCACACTTCCTAGGATGGGATAGGCATGTGGGGGATGAGGGATTGTAGGCTGGTTTCTAGAGGCCAAGTTGTGGTTATAGGGATTTGAGACTCCTTATATGGCATGTTGTTGAAGCCCCGAAAGGGAAGTGGGGCAACCAAGGGACTATCAAGCAGAGAAGGGTCACACTTCCTGGGGTGGGATAGGCATGTGGAGGATTAGGAACTGTAGGTTGGTTGCTAGAGTCAGCACCTGAAGATGAGGATTGTTGTTGATTAACAGACCTTAGACTAGCTTAGAAATTTCTTTTCTTGAATAGAGTTTAGCCCCAGCTCGAGAGCGAGCCACAACTGATATTACGAGCAATGTGGTCTATGGTTGGGAGGAACGTTGAAGGTATGCACGCAGTTGGTGTTTAATTCACTAAAGATAAGTGTCTTTATGTGTTTGTGCAAATGATATGTTATGAATTATGATGTTTTGTTATGGAATTTCTATTGTTTATATGTATGAATTATTATTGTTGTATGATGTTATTATTTTGTTTAAGTCTATTCATATGCAGCACGTATCAATATATTTAATGGTATTAGAGTGGTAAAAGAGAGAGAGTTTTGCATGGTGTGCCCTAGCTTAGGTGGATAGGGACATTATAAAGCGGTATCAAAGCCCACTTTTCAACACTAAGTCTGGATGGGAAAATTAACATAGCATAGAGTTGAAATTGTAGAAATTTAGTTGCAGAGGATGTCTTCAACTTGAATGCTAAAATTATTCTTGTGAAATTGGAAAATTTTCATAGGCAATTTGAAAGATTTGAACCGGTAGTGAGAAATAATCATTATTAGTTTTTAAATTGGACAAATTTGGTGTTGGAGATAGTTGAATTTTGAATTACAATACCACAATGGAAAAAATTATAAGAAAAAAAAAGAAATTCTCCAACTCGGGAATAAATTTAAATAAGATTCATACTCATGGGATGTCAACCAACAACGCAGATAAGAAAATTGTCATTGCAAAGTTTGAATTTTCATTTATTTGGATGAAATTGGTTGAGATTATACATTTGCATAGCGACCATGGTGAAATTGGACGAAATTGGGCAGAATCCCCAATTTCCTGCAACTATATAATGCTAAATTTGAAGTGAAAGAGTCAAATTTGAAAAGAAACAGGAAAATGTATATGTACAAGGATTGAATGGGTTATATTGAGTTTAATTATAGATTTCTAATGGTGGCCGAAGAAGAAGAATTTGAAATTAGGTGAAATTGAACACATTTCGGTATTTTTTTGTACACTGATTTCAGCATGATGTGGGGGACACATGGAAGAAGGTTGGCGTGTACTTCCACATTGGTATATACACAATATAAATGGGTGGTGTTGACGATTAAAAATCGCAACAAGGATTTTGCCCACAAAGTATTGCTAAGAGCCTATTATTTCTAAGCTAATAATATATATAATACTAGTAGGTGGGACCCCCTTGTAGATTGGAAGATCAAATGTGGTTCTATTTGATGCTATGTTGTTGTTCGACACTGCTCACAGGTTTGATCATGATTGATGATCAAAATGTTGGTTCTATTCGCGACCAATGGATGATGGATAATGCATGTTATGTGTTGGTTACGTTGCTCTAGGCTCTAATTTCATGTAATGATGGCTTATGTTATCCATTGTTACCTTTGTTATTTTCTCCTTGATTCATTACTTGTGACACATGCACAAGATACATGTTAGTAACAACAAATAAGAGAAATTGAAAAGAGATAAAAGCAATGTGAACAAAATCCAAAAGGAAGAAACTAAACTATGCTACTATGCTACTATGCTACACTATATGCATTGAAATTAAAGAAATGGTGTTAGTCCTAACTAACCATTGTAGTGGCTATACGATGTATTGAGTTATATGGAAGCACATTTGATATACGTTATGGTATGGTTGGCAATGGTTAAATGTGATATGGGGTGGCACATTTGGCAAGTAATGGATGTTAGTTTCGATGCATAGATTAATTGAATGGATTAATGGATGGTTGGTTGGCATGTACTAAGTAATTGAATGAGTAAAGGATGGAAGCGACGTGCGTTTACTGCACGTCACTCCATACCTCTCCCACCGGCCGTCACCCTAGCTTGGCTATTGTTCAATTGTTGTTCATTGTGGTTAAGCTCCAATTTTCAGGCATGAGAGGAACTGCTCGGCCAAGCTCACATTTTTTAAGGCTATTTGGTTACAGGTATGTTTTTTTCGCCATCCATGAACTCGCTTTGTTTATGAAATAGATGTTGGCTCAGTGATGTATTGGTCTGTTTTTTTCTTAAGCCTAGAAATTGTGTGAACTCTGGTGTTTCTCTGGAATGGTTGTTTGTGTGGTTTTTGTTGCAATTGGAAAAAATGGATGGTTGAAGTCATAGTTTCATTGATTATTCTGAGTGGTAGAAGCCATGAAGGATCTATGTTGTCTTTATGGGTTTTTGTTGGAGGGTTCATTCAGTCCATACTTGTTGGTTGTCTCTACACAGTTCTTGCCACTATACCCAGTCATATTTTTTGTTATGGGGTTGTTTTGTTTGATTTTGAACCACCTTGGGTATATTGTTTTCACCTGGTAGTGGGCTCATTATGTTGTTGGTGTATGCACAGTGGGTTATGATGGCTATTATACCAAGAGGCTCACTTTAGGGGTTGGTTTCTGTTTCATGGATCTACTTTTATATCAACATTATTGTTTCTTTCAAGGGGGGAAACTGTGAGGATTATACCCTATGCATTCTCGGTGTTATTTATTGGCCAATGAGAAACCTCTGCTCCTTTGTTCATAATCTCTCCTACCTAGTGTGAATTGTCACCCGTCTTGCAAACAAATAGTTATGTGGCCTATGTGTCCACTATGTTGTCTCGAAGGGTTCTCCTCTGCAGTTGGTGTGGTCGACCCTAGTCTCCCTATGTTGGTTCCATCGAGCGAACCCTTGATTACTCAGAGCCACCCTTGATTGTTTGAAGCCCGATTTTGATAAATGAACCAGTTATTTCTGGTTGGACACATGGTTGACTGTTATGAGTTGGTGGAGTATCATCAACGGTGGTTGATTATTGGTTGTCTCTATTCATAGCGTTGACAGTGTTTTTTATGATTGGTGTATAATTGTTATATTCTTTTATTGTGGCAATTGATTCGATAGTTCAGCATGGTTTAAATTGGTTGATTTGAGAAATGGAATTGGGCATACACTTGATGTCTCCTTGTATTGGATTGATAACTCAACATCGTTTGATGTTTTGATACGGAGTAATTAGACATGTACAATCACATAAATGCTCTTGCATTTTGAATGGTCTGTGTGTTCCTCTAGCATCGTATAAGTTGAAATGACGGTTGTTGTTACTGTGTGTTTAAAATGCCAATTGGGATTATTTCAATTTGAAATATTGATGATTGTGTTTTGGCTATCCACTTTGTATGTTGATGGATATAATGCACTGTATCATTGATTTCACCATCAGAGATGGGCACAGGTTCCATAACAGTATGGTTTCAATGCAATTTAATTGTTAAATTGAATTGAGGAATGGAATCGGGCACAATTTTAAAAGGACTGTTTTTGTGTTTGATTTGAAGGATTAATTTATGAAAATGGTTGATGGTTTGGATGCTGAATAGAGTCGATACAAATGACTATGTGTTCATTGGAATTGTGTTAGATGTTAAAAATAAGTGAGAGGAAAACAAATTCTTGTACAGGTTCTTTTGGAAGGCATGTTATTTTGAGTATGATAACATCGTGATTGATTGAAAGTGTTAAGGATTTAAATGTGAACAGTGAGCATGTTTAACACACAGTAATGGTTAAATTATACACAGAAATTGTTTAATTGATCAAAACAACTATTTGGTTAGTGTTGGATCATTTGCATTAAATACATAATTGTTTTATGGATTACTTAATTGATTTTATAAATAGTGTCTGCTCTTTTCCCCTACCATTATTTCACTTTTCTCTAATTACAATCCCCTCACCTTCCCATTTTCATTACTCACTCCCTGTTCCTAAAATTTAATTACAGTTAAGAGGAACTTTGTATTATGATAGTTTAAGATGGATTATAGTGATATGTTCTTTGATTTTCATTACAGTTGATTGTTTGTTGTCTATGAGCAGTAATCGTGATCTTTTCCCCCTCATTTTAACATTTTTCGCTCAATACAACCCCTCGCATATCCCATAACCTTTGCTCACTCCCTACTCATTGACAACGATTAAACAATTTGTATGGATTGGATTGCATGAGTATGATATGTCGTTGAGCCAAAATTTATTTCATATTTAAAAAAAAAGAGTTGTCATGTATGGTTGTTAAAGAAACTATTTTCTAATCAATCATGCATATAGGAATGAGCTTTTTCAGTCGAGGTAGAAATGGCAGAGGTAACCAAGGAAAAGGTAATTGGAACAGGGGCCCTAGAATGCCAATATTCTCCATACACTTTGATGTTGACTCGCAAGAGTTAAGCCAAGTATTTCAGGCTGGGTTTTTTAATTGGATTGGGAAAGGAGTGGTCCAACCTAGGCCTGAAAGGCCTCCATTCAAAGCCCCATGGGCCCCTGGTGTCCCCATGCATCCTCATGTCTCACTACATCCTAAAGTTCCTGAGAACAATGGGTGGAAAGATATTCTCCACCCGGTAGTCTCCCAATATTGTGGCTGGCCTAACTTATCTTTACCTACTCCTCCACCCATCAATCAGATTTTCCAAGCTACCCATGTCCACTCACCAGTTCAGTCTTCCCATGTGATTAAAAGGTTAAAAACTGAAGCCCACCATGCCCCTGATAAAGGAAAATCCATTGTTGCCCCTTCCTCACCCTCCAATGGCTCTTATAAATTGTTGTCCTCCCACATGCATTTGAGGGATGATTTCTCTCATGTGATCAGCGAGATTAGGCCTAAAGGCTTAGCACAGCCTAAGGAAAATTCAGAAAGATCAAAAGGTGATAGCAACAACAAAGGAAGGATTGCCTCTCAGAGTGGAAAATATGGATTTTAAGTTTTATTTTACTTATTGTTGATGACAGTTGACTTCAGAAATTTTGGACAGCATGCTATTTTTTTGGATATATGAGTAACATGTTTCGAAAATAATTTCAAATATCATTAAGATAAATTTTCAAATATGAATGTGATCATGGGAGTCACAAGGAGGGATGTTTTGTTTAATTAACTAGTTGTGTTATGATTGTTAAAATCTAAAGGGAGTCACAAGGGGTCCCACCTACTAGTTGTTATTTATTTAAAAACCCTTATTATGATTTATTACTTTTTCTCCTAACTAAAAAGTTGGTTGAGTTTTTAGTTAACTTAACTAATGAAGTAGTTCAACTACTTCAACCAATTCTAATTTGCTTAAAGGCAAAAGGAAAGGGAGGAACAAGAGGAGAATAGAAGGAGAAGCATACTAAGGTTTTCTCTTGAGTTTTTGTTGAGATAATTCAATTTTCATTCATTCCTTAATTCATTAGAAGCCTAATTTTTTTTTATGATAGTAGGGTCTTATTGTAGATAGCAAGATTCAAGGTTGAATTACATCATTCAGACACTTGTTTTTCATAGGTGTTGATCTATCTTTGATAGTCTGTGTAGACTTGTTTGTTTGTGAATTAGTTTTCATAACTGACAAAGGCTATTGTGTAGAGTCTAGTGGGCAACAATCTATGGAAAGATGATCCAACTTTTCAAGTTCAATTTTTTTATTTTCTGTCAGAGGTCCTTTTGTATGTTTCATTGGGGACGTTTAAGTTTGACTTTGGTCCAAAGCTTCCTCAAATTTTTTTGTAAAAAGAACGATTCTTTGATGAATTGGAATGAAATAAAGGATTTATTTATGTCTCATATGTGTTGATTATTGACTTGGTGTCTTTACTTCTATCTCTATATTTATTTCAACATATGATATGTTCATAAAATTACAAAAAAAAATGATTTTTTCAGCAATCTTTTAATTATAAAAAAACAACCTAAGCACTTGTAAATAATACTTGTGAATTGGGATATCAGTTTTGATGGCTATAAACATAGGGTGATATTCCCATCTATATTTATTTAGCCAAGCAAGATATGAAAATGTTTGAGTAAGATCATTTCATATATTTTCCTCAACATTTATTTGGCGACCATACTGGGGAGATCTTCAATATCTCTCTGGTTAATTTTTATGCTTGATTAGCATCGAATACATCTATTTTTATGATATTAATTCTTTGACTGTTTTATTAATTAATGACTGTGCATGTTGCAAGGCAGCCCAATATTGAGCCCGATCTTCAAGATCAGACCAACATTGCTTTGAATTTGTTCAACACCATTTTAGACTCTGCCAATACTCATGTTGAGCTTAATCATTCATGGGCAACAATTGAACAAGATATTTGTTCCCAAGAACGTTGGGAAGCTAGACATCTACAGCCTAGAAATCAGTACTAAACTTCTTGTTCTTTCAGTTTTGGCATTACTTTCATGTCCTTAGACTCTCGTGTTTAGAGAAGAAGAAGAGGCTTATCACTTGAAATTAATCATATTGCTGAAATAGGAAGAAGGAATGTTGTGTTGTCAACCCAACAAAGTTCTCTAAGGAGAACTTTGTCTGATTCATCTAGTTCGTCTTTTTATCCCTCACCTATCATCCACAAGATGGAATCTAGTGGTGGCTCTGGTGGCACTGGAAGTGCTTCCTCCTCTTAGTATTCATCTTCGTCAGTGATTGGTAGCTTATATAGCCACCATATCCCTGTCCAATCTACCACAAATCCCACCAAAGTCATTAAAAAGTTTGGGATTTTCCAGTTTGAAGAAGACGCCACAACCACACCTTAGCATGTGTCCTCTATTCTTAACCTAGCACTTGCTACTCATCCTCTTCATAAATTCAAAGAGCATCTCCCTATGTTTTCAGGGAATAACACTATCACTACAGATGAACACCTGGTGGCATTTTCTAATTCTTGTCACAATATAGGATCTAATGACAGTGACACTTGCATGTGCTTATTCACCAATTCCTTAAAGGGAAAGGTTGCAATTGATTTCTTTGACCTTCCTCCTAAGATTCTATCTACTTGGGAGGAATTAGTCTATTGGTTCAGATCCACCTATGGGAAATATAAAAGCCCAATTGATCAGTTACAGGAGTACAATAACATCGCCTATAAGGATGGTGAGACCATCAAGTCTTTCAACTTGTGTTTCACCAAGTTTTACAATCAAATCCCTGAGCTTATTTGACCTCAGAACCAAGCCGCTTTCATGCATTACTATAATACATTAGATTACCCCTATCATCATAGGCTTGAGAAAAAATCCATTGATAACCCCGTTTCCTCTCTGCATACTTGTTTAGAGTATGAAGAACAACTTGAAAGAACAGGTCTTCCCCAGGGAGAATCGGTGAAACAAACAAACATGTTCTCCCTCTTACAGCTAGTACAAGATATGAATAATCATATGATAATGTATGAGCGAAAGGGAAATGTCTCCCCTCTAACCCCTGGAGCTTCATCCTCTTCTGTACCCCCCTTAAGAAACCCAATTGAAAATAATTTTCAGCCTAAGGATATCTTACCTCAAAGTTGGTGTAACTTTTGCAAGGAACACCATGAGGAAGCCACATGTGAGGTCAGGAAGAGTGTCAGAGATAAGATCTTTGGTAAAATACTAGAAACTACCATCGATGTTTTAGATTTTGCAGAGACAGAGGATGTCATTATCATCAATACTAGGAACAAATCCTATGCTCCCAAAGGAAAATATGATCATCCTTGAAATTATTCTAACCCAACATCATCATCACCAGTTGCTACGATTCAAGTTCATAAGGTTCCTGATAGTCAAGAAGCAATTCCCCCTCTCTCCTCTTCCAAATATAATATTCTGAATCAGTTGGATATCATAAAAGCATATTCCACCCTTTTTGACATGGTTGTCATCCCTGAACAACAAAGGCATCTGAAACAATTCATGGAAGGAAAGGCTTATGTTGTAGCCAACCTCTCTGAAGAGGTGGATATAGAGGATTCATCTATAAATAAAGTAGGTGTACATAACTTTAGATACCCTATAAAAAATCCCCCTTTTTATATTTCTGTAAAGATTATGGATAAGATCGCCCATTGTTGCCTCGTTGATGGCGGTTCAGGCCCAAGTGTGATGTCGAAGATTATTATGGAAGAGATAGGCTTGTATTGTACAAATGAAAATGCCAAAAGCATGCTCTCCTATAATAGTCTACAACAAATGATCATAGGTGAGATTAAGGATGTGACCTTAGTTTTGTGCACACACCCTGAAATAAGGACAACCCTTAGTATTCAGGTAATTGATAGGCCAGTAAGAAATTACTCAATCATATTGGGAAGAGATTGGCAAGCCTTAACGAGTGGATACCTCTCACTCGACGAAACACATTTATCTGTTCCTCAAAATGGTAAAAACATTATAGTCCTTAGAGAGGGAAGGATTTCACCTTACATAGAGAATTTCTAGTTAAAATATGCAAAACAAACACTCGGTGAGGCTACGCTCACTTCTCTATGCATTAATGAAGATGGATTACATCTTTATATATGAAAATACTCTCCGGAGTCGGTTACATGCAAACCAAAGACAACTAGACTCTTAACACACCTACAACTGACTCTCACAACTGATGCTTATAACTGGCGCTTACAACTGACGCTTATAACTGGCGCTTACAACTAGCGCTTTCTCCATTATTTCCAAGTCTCCCCCTTAATGGAGAATGGATTGACTTCTACACCTAACATCTCCCTAAACAGTTCAAACTTAATCTTTCCAAGAGGCTTAGTGAAAATATCAGCAGCATTTTCACTAGTATTACAATACACAAGAGTTATTTCATTTGATTGCAACTTTTCTCGAACAAAATGATACTGATCTTCAACATGCTTTGTCCTTGCATGAAAAATCGGATTCTTCGCAATATTGATTGAACTTTGATTGTCACATCTGATCATCATAGGTTCCTTTCGTTCTTCTCCAACATCTTGAAGAAGTCTTCTTAACCAAACAGCTTCACAAGTTGCTGCACACAAGGATTTATATTCTGCTTCGGTAGAAGACAAAGATACAGTAGGCTGCGTTTTACTGCTCCATGAAACAACCCCAGATCCAATGTTGAACGCATATCTAGTGGTTGATCTTCGATCATCCAGATTGCCAGCCCAATCAGAATCTGAATAACCTGTCAACTCAACATTAGATGCATCAGTATACTTAATACCATAATCAAGTGTACCTTTTAGATACCTGAGT
>ML794274.1:506399-573121 GCA_009831015.1 Picea engelmannii
ATTCATCTCTGTGCATCTTTCCTAATGCACATCCATCACAAGAAACTTTCTCATTCTTTAACATGGGAAGTCCTTCAACCATATTCTTTTTCTGTAATAACAATAAATCAGGATGATTGATGTGTCCATACCTTTGATGCCAATGAATCTATGTTGGCATAGTGGTAGAAGTTAGTGCATGATGTTCTTTGCTGGTAACATCAAGTTTGTATAGACCTCCTACTCTGACTCCCTTTGCAACAGTTTGGAAGTGGTCCAACAGATCCTTCACTATGGAATAATTCTTGAAGAATTCAACCTTCAAGTTATGGTCTGTAATGGTGGACACAGAGATCAAATTTTTCTTTATTCCTGGCACATACACCACATTGCGAATGTGACGAACAGTACCATTTGGCAATGTCACAGGAATGTCTCCATATCCCTTGATCTGATGAGTGCGATCATCTCCAAGATATATGCTGGCACCATTCTGTGCTTCTTTAAAATTAGCATACCAATTTTTATTACAAGTCATATGTATTGATTCTCTGGAATCCACAAACCAGGCATCAGAATCATCCATTTTAGCAGATAAAGTAGCGTTAGACACAAACAGCCTAAGGTCCCGTGAGTCAAAATTCGGGGGTTCATCAATATCATCACTAGCAATAAATAATCTGTGATCTTGATTTGAAGATTTTTCTACATAATGACCTGAATGTGTTCTAGGTTTATTCCTAGCCTCATCATTTTTCTTCTTATGACAGTCTTTAACCATATGTCTAGGTCGACCACAATAAAAACAACTCTTTGACTCATTCCTATCAGATTTCATACCTTGATTTGGAGATTGTCTTCTCTGCGATGAACTGCCTCTCTACCATGAACCGCCTCTCTGCCATGAACTGCCTCCTTTGCCTATTACTCCTGATCTCTCTCTCGCAGATCTATTATTTGACCATAGTGCTAAATCTTTACTCTGAGGCTTCAGATTCCCGCGCCTCTCTTCCTCTTGCAGCAAAATACCTGTCAGTTCTTCAAACATAGGAGGTTTCTCCCTTGCTGCAAGACCTGTTATGAACATATGATAATCTTTTAGCATACCATTTAAGGTAATAGTCACTAGATCAGTATTGGAAACAGTTTCCCCTATATTTACTAACTTGTCTTTCACCTCTTTAATGCGACCCAAAAATGAACTAATAGATTCATTTCCATCCATCTTAATGCCTAACAATTTAGTTTTCAAGAACAAAATGCGATTTGTGTTGCTAGTTTCATACAATGCTTTAAGAGTTGTCCATGTAGCAGCAAAAGTTGTAGTATCTCTAATATGTGGAATTATGATATCCTTAACTGACATGCGCAACAATACCTTTGCCTTGTTTTCGCGCTTCTCCCAGTCTTGGATCTGTGTTGCTGTCGCACCTGCAATCACATCAAGTTTCAGTTCAGTTCCCTTCGCAATGTTCTAGACACCATAGCCCTCCATGAGCGTCTGCATATTGAATTTCCAGTTAATGAAATTCAAGCCATCTAACTTGTTGTCTTCGTTGAGGTAGGTCTCTACCAGTGGATTCGCCATCACTGCAAGATATTCTCTGCAAGTGAATCACCAAGGATATGCAACTTTTTGTCGAGTTTTCTCCTGTGCTGAGCAGTCTGTCGCTCTGCCTTCGGATCCACTGATCCAAATCTATCTCTATTCTCAACTTAAATCATGCATGCATCTTAATATCCAAAATATCCATTTTTTTTGTTTTAAGAAAAAACTTATAACTCTCCCTTTATATATAAAAAATAACCAACATATAACTCCACCTTTTTAAAGAAAAACTTATAAATCCACTTTTACCAAGATAAAATATAAATTTCTTTAAACTTTTAATAAAGAAACCACTTTGAATAAAAAATAAATCCACTTTTAATAAAAAACTTAAGTGAACACCTTCACCATTTGCTTAATAAATCGTGGCACCTTAAGTGAGCACCTTCATTTAATACTCCAAACCTCACTCACTAAGAATAAAAGTTTTTTAAAAAAAACTCCACGCATGTGAATTTTACTCACACTTCAAAACTCCACTCAGGCATGCAAACTACCTCCACACTCATGCATGCAAATCCGAAATTAAACTCACGCAACAAATTTTTTCATGCATGCAAATCTACAATTAAACTCACGCAGCAAAGTTTCACGGATCCTCTTTCCACAAGTCCACGCAACCTCCTCTGATCCTCGTGGCCCTCACGATTTGCTTTAAAACTCACTCTATACCTCATGCAAATCAAAGCTTCTCGATTTTAACACAACCTGCGCCAACAACAAATGTTTCCGCACCTCGTGACTTATTGGACTGCGGGGAGTTCGCAGCTCTCGAGTACTCCGACTGCAAGAATGTCCAAATATTTCTGCACTTCTCGAGTACTCCGACTGTGAGAATGTCCAAATATTTCCGCACTGTAATGCTATCTTGGCCACAGAATTTTTTCCGTTTTCTATGCGCGTAAAGGCCGAGTAGTATGCCCCCTAACCCTACCAGAGGAGGGACCTGCGAACTTCAATAATTTTCGTACTTCTCCCCGTGGCTCTAATACCAAGTTAAAATATGAAAAACAAACACTCGGTGAGGCTACGCTCACTTCTTTATGCATTAATGAAGACGGATTACATCTTTATATAGGAAAAGACTCTCCGGAGTCGGTTACATGCAAACCAAAGACAACTAGACTCTTAACTAAGAACTGACTCTTAACACGCCTACAACTGACTCTCACAACTGACTCTCACAACTGATGCTTATAACTAGCGCTTACAACTAGCGCTTATAACTGGCGCTTTCTCCATTATTTCCAAGTTGTCCCACAACCTAATGTAAACTATATCGAAGGAGACCTAGGAGTGTATTCCATCTTTTCTGAGGAGGATAACATTCCCTTGGAACAAGTTGATTTAGATGATGGTATGTGGCACATGCACTTTGATGGTTCATGTTCTAATGAAGGTAACAGAGATGGCATTATCTTGATATCTCCTGTAGGAAAAATCCATAACTTTTCTTATAGATTGGAGTTTTCTTGCATTAATAATGTCACTGAATTCAAAGCTTTATTACTAGGCATTTAAAATGCCTATAATCTTGGTTGTGGTCACCTTTCAGTTTTGGGGGATTCCATGCTTGTTGTGAACCTTGTATGTAATATTTACTCGCCTAGTAACAAGTTGATGAAACGATACACCCAAACTGTTTGGGCACTTATCTCGAACTTATTATCTTTCAACATCACTCATGTTAAGAGGGAATTGAACTCAATGGCTGATCGGTTAGTGGTTTTTGCAGCCTCTCCTAATAGACAACCTCTGCCACATAGACCTGATTGTACTTTTCAATCTCTATATTGTCCACATATCCCTGAGAATATAGAATCTTGGCAGGTCTTCCCTAACGATGAGGGAATTTGTTCTTTCATTCAAAATGAACCTTTTAAGCCCAAGGAAATTATATTCATAAAAGATAACAAGATTCCTAAAGGCTTGACTCCTCTAGAGAGTTCATTTTCATCGAGTGATGTAGGCAATAAAGAGAAACAAAAAGAAGAGGATTCAAAAAGGAAGGTGGGTGAAACGATCTCCTTGAACATTGGGACACCTGAGTCTCCAAAGAATGTTAAAATAGGTGCCCAATGTTTCGATAAAGAGAAAATGAAGTTTGTCGAGCTACTTGGCAAATTTCAAGATGTTTTTGCTTGGTCTTACAAGGATCTTCATGGTTTTGATCCTGGTCTTATACAACATGCCATTCCCATCAAGGAAGGCATGAAACCAGGTAGGCAAAAACAAGGACCTGTCAACCCTGCATTGGAAACAACTATTCAAAGGGAGTTGGAAAATTTATTAAAGGCTGGAATCACTTTTCTGGTCAAGTACCCTGAATGGGTTTCCAAATTGGTTCCTTTTCTGAAGGTTACTGACCATATTAGCTTCTACATTAATTATCGCACATTCAATCAGGCTATTATGAAAAATCCTTTCCCTCCCACTGATATGGAAATGATTCTGCAACAAGTTGTAAGCTCACAGATGAGTCCCTCACTTGACAGATTTTTCAATTACAATCAAATCAAGGTAAAAGGGGTAGATACATACAAATCCATCCTTATTAATCATTGGGGTACCTTGACTTATGAATGCATGCCTTTTGGTTTATCTGTTAAAAGTACCACTTTTAAAGGATCTATACATAGAACTTTCAACGATTTGATCAGTAAGATTATTCATGTTTACCTTGATGATCTAATCATATACTCCAAAGGACTAGAAATTGTCTCAAAGTTTCAAAAACTATGGTTGGGTCCTTTCGAAATTGATTTTGTTCTGGGTGCTAATTCTTACATTCTAAAATATTTACAAGAGCGATTGTTTTCCTACAACACTAACGGCTCTCACTTGAAACATTACATGGAACCAACTTGAAAAGTTCTAACATTTTTTGGATTTTTTGTATATTAGTAGTCTATCTCTGCTTTCATTTTCTCCATTGTTTCATTTTGACTTTACAATAGCTTGATTTCTGATTTATGTTTTTAACATTTTCCTACTGCTTTTAAATTTTGTCATTTTATTTATACTGTTTTAAATTTTTCAATTTTAATCTTGTCATGATTTTTATTGCTTTTTCATCTTTTAGTTGATTTTGGTCAAGAAAAATATGTTGGATCAGTTCTTCCATGGTGACACTCCTGCAAGATATTGTTAGTCAATAAGAATCAAGCTTACGCAGCTGTTACGATGTTTCCCCTAAAAGCACTTGAATTTGCTATTTGCTTTCATTGTTGTCTTTTAAAGAAATTGGTTATCTCCCGCCTTTGCTTTCCATTTCTTCATCCATTTGAGAATTTAAAAGAGCAAGTCCATAATTTTTCTCCTTGAAGTAAAGAGCATATTCTGGTTGAACGATTATGCACACAGTGGTAAACCCCTATCATACTTAACATTTTTCATGAGTTATTCCCAAATTCCTGGTCATTTTTCCATTAAATCCACTCACTTCCCCCTGTTGCATAATCTTCATCGTTATATATTTTTGATATGTTGTTCTTGGTCTACAAAACCATGTGTTCTGAGTTCTAAATCTGTTGAAAACAAATTTCCCTATGGAGTTTCCAGTTTGTTGACAATTAAAAATCGCAACGACGATTTTTCCCGCAAAGTATTGCTAAGAGCCTATTATTTCTAAGCTAATGATATATATAATACTAGTAGGTGGGACCCCCTTGTAGATTGGAAGATCAAATGGGATTTTATTCGATGCTATGTTGTTGTTCGACACTGCTTATAGGCTTGATCATGATTGATGATCAAATGTTGGTTCTATTCGTGACCAATGGATGATGGATAATGCATGTTATGTGTTGGTTATGTTGCTTTAGGCTCTAATTTCATGTCATGATGCCTTATGTTATCAATTGTTACTTTTCTATTTCCTCCTTGATTCATTACTTGTGACACCTGCACAAGATACATGTTAGTAACAACAAATAAGAGAAATTGAAAAGAGATAAAAGAAATATGAACAAAATCCAAAAGGAAGAAACTAAACTATGCTAGTATGCTCCACTATATGCATTGAAATTAAAGAAATGGTGTTAGTCCTAACTAACCATTGTAGTGGCTATACAATGTATTGAGTTATATGGAAGCACATTTGATATGCCTTATGGTATGGTTGGCAATGGTTAAATGTGATATGGGGTGGTGCATTTGGCAAGTAATGGATGTTAGTTTTGATGCATAGATTAATTGAATGGATTAATGGATGGTTGGTTGGCATGTACTAAGTAATTGAATGAGTAAAGGATGGAAGCGACGTGAATTTACTGCACATCACTCCATACCTCTCCCATTATTCATCACCCTATCTCGGTTATTGTTCAATTGTTGTGCACTCTGGTTAAGCTCTAATTTTCAAGCGAGAGAGGAACTGCTCGACCAAGCTCACATTTTTTAAGGCTATTTGGTTACAGGTATGTTTTTTTCACCATCCATGAACTCGCTCTGTTTATGAAATAGGTGTTAGCTTGGTGATGCATTGGTCTATGTTTTTCTTAAGCCTAGAAACTGTGTGAACTCTGGTGTTTCTCTGGAATGGTTATTTGTGTGGTTTTCATTGAAAATGGAAAAATTGGATGGTTGAAGTCATAGTTTCATTGATTATTCTGAGTGGTAGAAGCCATGAAGGCTCTCTATTGTCTTTATGGGTTTTTGTTGGACGGTTCATTTGGTCTAGACTTGTTGGTTGTCTCTAAACAGTTCTTGTCACTATACCCAGTCATATTTGTTGTTATGGGGTTGTTGTGTTTGATTTTGAACCACCTTGGATCACTGCATATTGTTTTCACCTGGTAGTGGGATCATTATGTTGTTGGTGTCTGCATAGTGGGTTATGATGGCTATTATGCCAAGAGGGTCGCTTTAAGGGTTGGTTTCTATTTCATGGATCTGCTTTTATATCAACATTATTGTTTTTTCTGGGGGGGGGGGGACCGCAAGGGTTATGCCCTGTGCATTTTCGGTGTTATTTATTGGCCAATGAGGAACCTCTGCTCCTCTGTTCATAATATCTCCTGCTAGGTGTGAACTGTCACCCGTCTTGCAAACAAATGGTTATGTGGCGTGTGTGTCCACCGTGTTGACTTGAAGGGTTCTCCTCTATAGTTGGTGTGGTCGACTCCAGTCTCCCTGTGTTGGTTCCACCGAGCAAACCCTTGATTACTCAGAGCCACCCTTGATTATTTGAAGCTCTATTTTGATAAATGAACCAATTATTTATGGTCGAACACATGGTTGACTGTTATGAGTTGGTGGAGTATCATCGACAGTGATTGATTATTGGTTGTCTCTATTAATAGTGTTGAAAATGGTTTTTATGATTGGTGCATAATCTTTGTATTCTTTTATTGTGGCAATTGATTTGATATTTCAGCATGGTTTAAATTGGTTGATTTGAGAAATGGAATTGGGCATACAGTTGTTCTCTCCTTATATTGGATTGATAAATCAACATCGTTTGATGTTTTGATTCGGAGTAATTAGACATGTACAGTCACAGAAATGCTCTTGCGTTTTGAATGGTCTGTGTGTTCCTACAACATCGTATAAGTTGAAATCATGGTTGTTGTTATTGTGTGTTTAAATTTCCAATCGAGATTATTGCAATTTGAAATATTGATGATTGTGTTTTGGATGTCCACTGTGTATGTTGATGGATATTGTGCACCGTATCATTGATTTTACCATTAGAGATGGGCAGTGGTTCTCTAACAGTATGGTTTCATTGCAATTTAATTGTTAAATTGAATTGAGGAATGGAATCAAGCATGATTTTAAAAGAACGATGTATGTGTTTGATTTGAAGGATTAATTTATGATAATGGTTGATGATGGTTTGGATGCTAAACAGAGTCAATACAAATGACTGTGTGTTCATTGGAATTGTCTTAGATGTTAAAAACAAGAAGTGAGAGGAAACATAATTCTTGTACAGGTTGTTTTGGAAGGCATGTTATTTTGAATATGATGACACCGTGATTGATTGAAAGTGTTAAGGATTTAAATGTGAACACTAAGCAGGTTTAACACATAGTAATGGTTAAATTATACACAGAAATTGTTTAATTTATCAAAACAACTATTTGGTTAGTGTTGGATCATTTGCATTAAATACAAAATTGTTTTATGGATTACTTAATTGATTTTATGAACATTATCTGCTCTTTTCCCCTACCATTATTTCACTTTTCGCTAATTAAAATATCCTCTCCTTCCCATTTTCATTACTCACTCCTTGTTCCTAAAATTTAATTACAATTAAGAGGAACTTTGTATTATGACAGTTTAAGATGGATTACAGTGATATGTTCTTTGGTTTGCATTACAGTTGATTGTTTGTTGTCTATGAGCAGAAATTGTGATCTTTTCCTCCTCATTTTAACATTTTTCACTCAATACAACCCCTCGCATATACCAGAACCTTTGCTCACTCCCTGCTCATTAACAACAATTAAACAATTTGTATAGATTGGATTGAATGAGTCTGATATGTCGCTGAGCCAAAATTTATTTCATACTTTAAAAAAAAGAGTTGTCATGTATGGTTGTTAAAGAAACTATTTTCTAATCAATCATGCATACAGGAATGATCTTTTTCAACTGAGGTAGCCATGGCAGAGGTAACCGAGGAAGAGGTAATTGGAACAGGGGCCCCAGAACGCCAAGATTCTCCATACACTTTGATGTTGACTCGCAAGAGTTAAGACAGCTATTTCATGCTAGGTTTTTTAATTGGATTGGGCAAGGAGTAGTCCAATCTAAGCATGACAGACCTCCCTTCCAAGCCCCACAGGCCCCTGGTGTCCTCGTGCATCCTCATGTCTCACTACGGCTTGAAGTTCCTAAGAACAATGGGTGGCAAGAGATTGTCCACCCGACAGTCTCCCAACATCGTGGTTGGCCTAACTTGTCTTTACCGTCTCCTTCGCCCATCAACTAGATTGTCCAATTTTCTTGTCCAGTCACTAGTTTAGTCTTCCCATGCGAGTAAAAGGTTGAAAAATGAGGCCCACCATGCCCCTAATAAAGGAAAATCCACTATTGCCCCTTCCTCACCCTCCAATGGCTCTGATAAATATGTGTCCTCCCACATGCATTTGAGGGACTATTTCTCTCATGTGATCAACGAGATTAGGCCTAAAGGCTCAGCACAACCTAAGGCAAATTCAGAGAGATCAAAAGGTGAAAGCAACAACAAAGGAAGGATTGCCTCTCATAGTGAAAAATATGGATTTTAAGTTTTATTTTATTTATTATTGATGACAGTTGACTTCAGAAATTTTGGACAACATGCTATTTTTTTGGATATATGAGTAACATATTTTGAAAATAATTTCAAATATCAGTAAGATAAATTGTCAAATATGAATGTGATGATGGGATTCATAAGGAGGGATGTTTTGTTTAATTAACTAGTTGTGTTATGATTGTTAAAAGCTAAAGGGAGTCACAAGGGGTCCCACCTACTAGTTATTATTTATTTTAAAACCCTTATTATGATTTATTACTTTTCCCCCTAACTAAAAATTTGGTTGTTATTTTAGTTAACTTAACTAATCAAGTAGTTCAACTACTTCAACCAATTCTAATTTGCGTAAAGGAAAAAGGAAAGGGAGGAACAAGAGGAGAATAGAAGGACAAGCATACTAAGGTTTGCTCTTGAGTTTTTGTTGAGATAATTCAGTTTTCATTCATTCCTCAATTCATTAGAAGCCTAATTCTTTTTTATGATAGCAGGGTCTTATTGTAGACAACAATATTCAGGGTTGAATTACATCATTCAAACACTTCTTTTTCAGAGGTGTTAATCTATCTCTGATAGTCTCTGTAGACTTATCTGTTTGTGAATTAGTTTTTATGACTAACAAAGGCTATTGTGCAGAGTCTAGTGGGCAACAATCTGTGGCAAGCTGATCTAGCTTTTCAAGTTCAGTTTTTTTAATTTTCTGTTAGAAGTCCTTTTGTATGTTTCATATCGGATGTCTAAGTTTGTCTTTGGTCCAAAACTTCCTCATGAAATTTTGTAAAAAGAATGATTCTTTGATGAATTGGAATGAAATAAAGGATTGCTTTATGTCTCATATGTGTTGATTGTTGAATTTGTGTCTTTACTCATGTCTCTATATTTATTTCAGCATCTGATATGTTAAGAAAATTACAAAAAAATTTGATTTTTTCAGCAAACTTTTACTTATAAAATAACATCCTAAGCACTTGTAAATAATACTTGTGAATTAGGATATCAGTTTTGATGGCTATAAACCTAGGGTGATATTCTTTTCTATCTTTCTTTAACCAAGAAGGATCTGAAAAAAATTTAGTGTTGGCCCTTGACCAAGTTTTCAAGAAACATTGATCGCATTTGACCACTTTTGGGACTTCGACAAGCTGGTCGAAGATGGAGCGCCCAGGCGGAGTTGAGATAGCAGGATCTCACTTACTTTGAGGGATTGTGGACCCAACAAAGGGTTTACTAGGGTTTATGTAATGGGTTAAGGGATGTCGGCCCATGCGTTTACCATGTTTAGGCCCTTTTGTAAAAGTATATATAGGAAGGAGTGTAATGTAGAAAGTACTAGTAGAAGCTTAGTACAAGTGACTTAAGTGATCTGGTCGTTTGGATATGTGCATGATATGTTAGTAAGGCTCTATGCTAGTAATAATTTTTCTCTGTGCCTTGACCTGATTTTGGGAAGGAGGATGTGGTGCGCAACGCGCAGATCTCTTGTCCTCTGCGGAGTTTGGTTATGTGGCTTTATGCACAGAGTAGATGAATGTCAGAAGATTGAAGACTAATAAAGAAGAAGAAGAAGTTGGTGGATGTAGCCCCACATTGGGGTGAACCACATATATCATGTGTCTTGAAGTGCTTTGTGCGATGTGATTTATGTTGTTTATCTGCTTAGTGCTATTGTTATAATGTATGATGAATGCATCTGATGTTGTTGCTTAGTGCTTAAAGATAAATGAATGCTAGATCTGAGCTAATGCTATGTGCTAAGTGATTGGATGTGCTTGATCTTTATTGTTACTACACTAATCTGTAATTAGGGTTTACTCTGCAATGTGAATAAGATGCATGAACTGATGTATATTGTTGTATAAGTACTATGCTAAGTGTTGTAATCATAGATCTGTGTCCCATTTTGGTTGTAAACACCTGAGACCTGCAACCCCCACTGCCTCTACCTCGGGTGAGACTTCATATGCTTCACATGTGTTTCTGAAAAGGTCGGTATTTAGGGTTTTTTTGGTGCGTTGTTGAAGCGTTGAACCCTGGGTCTACCCCTATGCCAACAAATGGTTTCGTTTTCGGGACCTGAAACTGTGATTGTTGGGAACTGAAGAAAAGAGAAATCTCTTTGCATAGATCTTTTGTTGTAGTGTGCAACATTCTACTTGACTTGTGAAGCTCTGTGCTTAAAAAGAAACTCAATCTGAAGAAAAGAGGTAAGATCTTAAAGCTTTGTGCTCTGGTAAGGGTAAGATAAGTGGAAATTTTTGCTTCGAAAGTATGAATATAGGTATGTTTGATAGGTTTTGTCCTAGTCTAAAAACTAGGGCATAGTTAGAAGAAAGAGTTGATTTGAATAAATTTGATAGAAATAGAGAAAGATATGTTATTCCTATGCATAGAAAGAATTTTTGGACTAATAAGTGGATGTAGGAACCTAAAAAGATTTTTTGCAAATTGCAGGTCTAGCACTGTGATCCTAGTGCACAGTACAAGAGAGGATGGGGATCGTTTAAAATAAAGAGAGGATTGACACTGTGTTATAATTGCAGAAGCCCAGGACATCTTGCTATGGAATGCCCTGGTACAAGTCCTATTTGTATTTGTTGTAAAGTTGTTGGTCATGAGGTTGAGAATTGTCCAAGAATGATTGCTAAACTTGAAAAGATGAACATGAAACAAGAAAACTATAAAGAAGGTTAAAATACTAAGGATATGTTAGAGAATCATAAAGAGAAAGAGTCAGAGACTATGTTAGTACAGTTAAAAGAAGTAATGGATGATCACAGAGAAATCAGTTTGCCAGACATCCTGAAAGAAAAACAGTGCATAGTTACAAGAATATAAGACTTTGACATAGACTATGTATTGGATGAAGAAACACACATGAATACTATGCCAGAAAGCACTTGGGAAATTTTGGGAAAGCCTGCTATGGTACCTTCATTGGGAAGGATAGTCTTGTTTGAAGGAAAGATGATAACCCTATGCGGAAGAGTTACTAATATACATATGATCACTCATGAAACATCAACTGAAGAATAATTTGAAGTCATTAAATTTGTTGATAATGGTGCCCCTTTTCCACTTTTATTAGGAAAGACCTGGATTGAGAAAGATCAGATCAGAAGGAAAATAGAGGAGGAAGCTACTGAATAGAAAAAGCAAGAGCTAAGGTACCTCATATCCAAAAACATAGAGCAACCAATAGAAGAAAAATACGATAATTTGAAGCAACAAAAGGCAAGAGAACTAGCTATCAAGGTTGAAAGAATGCAAAAAGGCTTAAAGAATCTGTCCATGCAAGAAAGAAGTATAGACACCCCGAAAATAGTAAGAGAAGGGACATTAACCTCATAATTTGTAAGAGCACATCAGCAGTGCGAAGCTACCATGCTAAGAGAAGATAAGAATAAGAATAGAAAGAGGAATCCAGAGACTCAAATCATAGGAAAGAAGGCAAGAAAGCTCAGTAAGAAGAAATCCAAGTTAGAAAAATTATAGGAAGTTCCAGAAAAGACTTCGCAGGAGGCATATTTGCAGAATCTGAACCTCGCCAGAACAACAGAACCACACAGAACGGGACTTCGCCACAGCAAAGCTATATGACCGTTAGAGGCACCCCAACCGTTAGAATGATGCCCCAGAATGGCTAGAAAATCATTTATTGATGGAAATATTGTCGTTGGACCATTGGGACCATGCCACAATGGACGGATTTGCATTGATGGACGCATTCCTGCCCGTTGGAGGAATTCGTTACGATGCTTTCTTATTTAACCCATTGGACATTGCACCGGGACCAATTTTTGTCACCTATGAATATCCAAGCTAACAGAGAATTGATTGTATATCGTGTTGTGATTTCTAGACCTTTCCATCTGTTGGATTACCTCGCTTTTTTGTTCACCTACCCGATCTATTTGGTTACAAGTGCAAATTTCGGGTGAAATAAGCGCACTAGAGAAGTCTGTGGAGGAGATTCTTGTAGACCTCATGGCTGAGAAATTCATGTCTGTAGGAATATAGGTGTCATCAACTGGCGGACTACAAGCATCCCCCTCAACTAGACGTCATTCTAGACATGCTACTGAGAAGTGAAGCAAGCACCACGACGATCTGGCTAATGTGAAGCAGATCCTGTCGGTCTTGCCAGAGTACATACCACCTTTAGCTGGCACGGTTAACCATGATAGTATTCTACGTGACTTTGAGTACATGTTGATCACTATGTACATCCCAAAGGGGATACGCGTAGTTGGACCCTAGTTAGGACATATCCCAGCTCTAAATAAAAATGACTTTAACCACAGAGATCGAAAGAACTACATGATGCTCGCATCACATAGGTATTTGACGAAGATGACTGGGAAGAAGCCACACATAGTCTCCCAGCCATGGATTAAGGAGATATCGTAGTCAACAATACTAAACGTGATGAAGATCCCTTACTTTGGCCGACATCAGGAGGTTAACGCTTGTGTTAAACTCATCTTGTCATTCTACCATGGATGGTATCTATGGCTTGACAGGTGCGCTATTGTGGATCTAGTGTTGATCCACTTGATTACATGTCTAAGCATGCAGGGACCGGACCCTCAGCAATTCTACCCATGGAAGACTTTAGATAATTCCCTGGCACAATGCATAAAGGAGGATTATGGCAATGTATAAAAGGGAAAGCGAGGCTACAAGGTAGCCTCTATCTAGGATGGCGTAGTGTGCCTCGCTTTCCAACTCAAAGTTGAAAATATCGTCAGAAAGAACTGTCCAACGTGGGTCACTAGATTCGTAGTCGACCTCATAAGAAAGTGCATGGAAGGTATGCAAATGAACTAGGCGATTTACCTTGTTAACGAGCTCGAGAAGGATTGTCGTGAAGCGCGGGACCAAGGGTATGAATTCCATTTTAGTTGGTTACTGGTATTGATCACATTTGTTGCTTGGCGGATGCTGGAAGGAGTGACATTTCCAGAATTTGAGCCATCGGAGTCATTGGCCGCGAGGTTCTCCACCTTATGGTACATGAATTACATGTCGAAGCAGTGGCATTCGAATGTTGTTTTCCATGCCTACTACCAGCAGTTGAAGAGTGATATTGAGGAATTTCCATGAATGACACCAAACACATTGTACCAGTACAGAACACTCGCGAAGTTCCACGCAGATCGACACTTTATGTATATCACTGTGTGCAAGGATGAGAGTAAGAAGGAGTTGTAGTCCTATTATAAGTTGACTAACGAAGATATGGAGGAGATAACCAAAGAATGGCCAGCAGAGTTCCTTGTACCGGTTGACATTGTAGAACTCTCTGACCCCGACATCATTGGAAGCCCCTTGGTCACTCGGGTCGAGCATGACAGACAAACTAGCATGAATAAAATATTAAAAATGAGGAAGTGCAGAACATAAAAACTGATGAGGAGGACAGTGCCTCAAAGGAAAGTGGGCCTAACTCGCCCGCAGGAGGAGGAGGATATGAAGTACATCAGGAAGAAGGAGGGGGAAAAGGAGAAAATCAAGGAAAAGGAGAAGTTACACCGTCGAAGGATCCCCCTATCGAGGTTGAAACATCAAAGAAGAGGAAGGTTTATCCACAGAAACCCTCCACAAGAAAGAAGACGTGAGCCACTAAGATCAATATGAAGTCCATGCTCACAGAAGATTACGTCGATCTAATCATCGCAGTCATGGAGAATTATTCAGAGGATATCTTGCAGTGTTATGGATCAAAGAAAGAGACATTGTATGAAAGAATAGAGAATGAGCTTAAGGAGATACAACAAGCCATCCATTCGAACCGCGCAATACCTAATGTGCCTTCTTCATCGAAGATTGCACAATTGGGGGATGAGCCCACCCAATTATGGAGATTAGAATATGCAATAGAGGCTTGGCTTCAGCGAGTCCAATAAGGAAATGAACATGCGACAGAAGCCTTGAAGCAATAAAAGGAGGAGGTCTTAGAACGACTTCAATTTGCGCAGAAGGAAAAAGATGAAATTCAGGCGATGTTCAAGGAGGACAATGAAAATATACAGAAATAAAAATACCAGTTGCTCGCAAAGTAGACTGCGGTCAAAGAAGAAGTGACTAAAGCACTTCTCTTTGTGTCAGGATTGGAACAGGAGAAAGAAGAGTCAGTCTAGATGCAATTGGGGAAGCTTGCTGAGGCCATTCAATAGCTTCAAGAAAGGATAATGAAGTTAGAGCTCCAAGCAGTACTGAGCACTCCACAAGAAGTGTGCAATCAGAGGGAGGAAGCCTCCAAGAGCACAGTTGGAAGGATCAAGATCCTTGCATTAGAATGTAAGAAGTTGAGTGATCGAAGTGTGTAGACCTATGAATGCCTCGAAGAAGACCTAGAGCTGAGGAAACTGGAAGCACAGCTCCAGAAGGCATAGCAACATGCATCCACCGTGCAAGCGCAGATGAAGCTACTCACTGCAGTTGAGTGAATGAAGAGATCACAAGAGAAGTGTGAAATCCAACAACAGATTACTACCATCCAGATCAGAGTCATGGAAGTTACACAGAGACTACAGCCGGTGTAGGACGAAGCTTGCATGATTTTTGAAGAGATTGAAGGCCAAGGCTCGCAGCTATACCAACTGGTTGCAATAGTGGAACAACACTTGGAAGGGCCTGTTATAGAGCAAGTGATTCAGGAGTTCACCGAGCAAGAGGCTCTAGCAAAGCAGCAATTCAAGGAGCTCGAGCTAAGCCTGAGGCCTTTGAAGCGATGTTGCCTAGATCTGAGTGACTCGGGAGGAGTCATAGGTGAGTGTTGGGGGCATGTTGGCCCTCGAACAAGTTTTGAGGAAATATTGGTCGTGTTTGACCACTTTTGGGACTTCGATAGGTTGGTCGAAGATGGAATGCCCAGGAGGAGTTGAGATCACAGGATCTCACTTATTTTGCGGGCTTGTGGGCCTAGCAGAGGGTTTACTAGGGTTTATGTAATGGGTTAAGGGATGTCAGTCCATGGGTTTACCATGTTTAGGCCTTTTTGTAAAATTATATATAGGAAGGAATGTAATGTAGAAAGTACTAGTAGATTCTTAGTGCAAGCGATGTAAGTGATCTAGTTGGTTGGCTATGTGCATGATATGTTAGTAAGGCTCTATGCTAGTAAGGAGTTGGCTCTGTGCCTTGAACTGATTTTTGGAAGGAGGATCTGGCGTGTAGTGTGCAAATCTCCTATCCTTTGTGGAGTTTGGATCTGTGGCTTTGTGCACAAGAGTAGATGAATGTAAGAATATTGAATACTAATAAAGAAGAAGAGGAAGTTGTTGGGTGTAGCCCCACACTGGAGTGAACCACGTATATCCTATGTCTTGATGTGCTTTGTGTGATGTGATTTATGTTGTTTATCTTCTTAGTGCTATTGTTATAATATACGATGAATGCATCTAATGTTGTTTCTTAGTGCTTAAAGATAAATGAATTCTATATCTGAGCTAATGATATGTGATAAGTGATTGGATGTTCTTGATCTTTATTGTTATTGTGCTAATCTGTAATTAGGGTTTACTCTGCAATGTGAATGAGATGCATGAACTAATGTATATTGTTGTCTAAGTGCTCTGCTAAGTGTTTTAATCACATATATATGTCTCAGCTTGGTTGTAGACACCTAAGTCCTGCAACCCCCCTGCCTCTAGCTTGGGTGAGACTTCATCTGCTTCACAGTTGTTGCCGAAAGGGTCGATAGTTAGGGTTTTTTTGGTGCGTTGAACCCTGGGTCTGCCCCTGTGCCAACATTGAGTAAGATCATTTCATATATTTTCCTCAACATGTGGCAGGTGGCAGTTGATGTGAAGCCATGCGGTGAGCCAACTGTCAATCCCATGAAGCCATGGTAAGAAGTGGAAAACTGGTTAGGTGTTGGGACCTCTCGCACTGACTTATGAAAAGAAAGTTACAAGATTATGAGTCTGCGAGTCCACGTAGATAGGAAAATGGTTAAGTGTTGAGACTTCTCAGATAGACTTATGAAATGAAGGTTACAATACTATGATTCCATGAGTCTGTGAGTCCGCATAGATGAAAAAATGGTTAAGTGTTGGGACTTCTCAGACGGACTTATGAAATGAAGGTAACAAGATTATGAGTCTGCGTAGATGGAAAAATGGTTAAGTGTTGAGACTTCTCGGATGGACTTATGAAAGGATGGTTACAATATTATGAGTCTATGAGTCTGCGTAGATGGAAAAATGGTTAAGTGTTGAGATTTCTCAAATGGACTTATGAAAGGAAGGTTACAATATTATGAGTTTGTGAGTCCACGTAGATGGAAAAATGGTTAAGTGTTGAGACTTCTTGGATGGACTTATGAAAGGAACGTTACAAGATTATGAGTTTGTGAGTCCGCGTAGATGAAAAAATGGTTAAGTGTTGATGGTGGGTTCATGGAAGGGTTTTGAATAGAAGAGTCTAGATATCCACCCAGAAAATTGATGTGGGCAGTCAATTTCACAAGAAATCAGAAGAAAGAATTGTGATGTATTATTGGAACAGAGTTGTGCATAATTTTCATGAATTTGTTAAATTATTTAGTCTAAAAAATCTTGTTGCCTGCACATTTTGCAGATTTAGCATAATTTAGATCAAAACATGATCAGCACAAAGATCAACAGAATGAAAAATACACAGAGGACTTATAGCCATGAAGAGGAAGTCAGGGGGTTGTATGTCAATTTGAGTAATGAAGGTACGAATTCTAATGGGCATGGAGAAGGAAAGGTGGAAAGAACGAACTTAGTAGAAACCATAAAAAGTATACAAAAGGATGTCCAGAGTTATAAAGTTGATAATGAGAGGCTTATGAAATCCAAGAAGCAATAAGAAGGCTTCAACATCAATTTAACGCAGAGCTTGGACATAATAGAGAAGAATATGGGTAAGGAGACTGATTCAAGAAAATCAATGAGTCAAAGATCTCATGATGAGAGGAGAAGAATAAGAAGTGTTGGCAGGCATCACCATCACTCCCCAAGGCATTCAACTAGGAGAGTACAGAATAGTTCAAGTCCATCCCTTGTCAGGAAGCATAATAGGAGGCTTGGAATAGATGAGCTACATGGAGAGATGAATAAGATGAAGCCTCCTACATTTGATGGTGAACACAAGAAGTATGAGGATGCAGATTCCTGGCTATTGGGCATGAGGAATTACTTCCAGTTATATAACTACTCCTCACAAGTAGAAGGAAGAATTTTCATCTATCAGCTCAAAGGAAAAACATCAATGTGGTGGGACCAATTTGTGCAGGTGTAACACATTGATGAGAAGAAGGTTACTTGAAGGGAATTCAAGAGGTATTTTCAAAAGAAATACTTGACCAAATGATACTATGAATATAAGAAAATGAAGGATTTATTTGAACTCAAGCTTGGGAGTATGACCATAGATGAGTATGAAAGAAGGTTTTTATAGCTGCTAAAATATGTTTATATCATCAAGGATAAACATGTTAAGATTCAGAGGTACCTGAGTGGGCTGCCATCTTTTATCAGTGATAAGATACAGTATGATGATCCCAAGACACTAAAGGAAACTATAAGGAGAGCTAAATACATTTATGATCAGCATAAAAGAGGACCAAATTTCCAAAGGGCGCAGGGAGACAAAAATAAAAGTAAGATGGACCAAAGGAATAAGGGGATCAAGCCACCATTATTCAAAAATAATTCTCAAGGACAACTAGCCTCTAAAGAACCCAAAATGACATAGGAAATAGGGAAAAGACCAAGGAAACCACCTATTCAATGTTGGGTTTGTGGAGGAGATCATATGTTGAGAGATTTCCCTCACAAGGGTGAAAAATTGAGGACTACTTGCAATGTACATCAAGCTAAAACAGTGGAAGACATGGGCAGAAATGTGCCAAGGACCTATGCAGCTCTAGATAACAAGCAAGTTGATTTTCAGTCACATATGATTGAAGTGGAAGGTAATATCAACAACCAACCCATTGTTATTTTAATTGATTCAAGAGCTAGTCATAATTATGTAGATCCTGAGATGGTGGAAAGAGTTCAATTGCCAAGAAGAAAGCTTGGTAAACCTTGGTTAGTCCAGCTAGATACAGGAGATAAAAGGAAGATTAGTGAGATGGTTAAGGCATGCTCAATAGACATGAAGGGATTAAGCACAAGAGTAGATTTGAATATCATACCTTTGGGCTCATATGATTGCATCGTTGGTATGGATTGGTTGGACACGCATCACACTATCCTAGATTGTTATAATAAGACATTTACTTGCTTGGATGAGGAAGGAAACATGAGGAAAGTTCAGGGAATTCTCAGGGAAGTAACCATCAAATAATTTTTAGCCTTGAAGCTGAAGAGAAGCTTCATAAAAGGGTTTCAAATACTTGCAGTACATATGGAAGAAACATCTAAAGACAAAGTACCAAGTATTGAAGATTATGCAGTCCAATAGGAGTTTGAAGATGTATTTAAAGAAATACCGAGATTTACACCCAAGAGAGATATTGATTTCTCTATAAATTTGATGCCTAGAGCAGCCCTAGTATCCAAGACTCCTTACATAATGAGCACACCATAACTAAATGAATTTCAAATGTTGCTTAAGGAGATTTTGAAGAAGGGGTATATACGCCCAAGTGTGTCACCTTGGGGTGCCCCAGTGTTGTTTGTGAAAAAAAAGGACGGTACCTTGAGGCTTTGCATTGACTTCAGGCAGTTGAACAAGGTAACTATGAAGAACAAGTATCCCTTGTCAAGGATAGATGACCTCTTTGATCAACTGAAAGATGCTAAGATATTCTCCAAGATTGATCTTAGTTTAGGATATCATCACATAATAATTAAAGAAGAAGACCTCAACAAGACTTCCTTCAAAACAAGGTATGGTCATTATGAGTTCACAGTGGCGCCATTTGGGTTATCAAATGCACTAATTGTCTTCATGTATTTAATGAATGGTATTTTTAGGGATTATTTAGATACGTTTGTCATTGTTTTTATGGATGACATTATTATATATTCTAAGTTTGAGGAAGATCATGATAAACACTTGATGATGGTATTACAGGTATTGAGGGAGCATCAATTGTATGCTAAAAGGAGCAAGTTCTCATTCTACCATAGGCAAATTCATTATTTGGGCCATATCATTTCATAGGAAGGAATAACAGTGGACCCAGAAAAGATAAAGTCCATTGAGGGGTGGCCAACACTAAGGAATGTCTCTGAGGTGAGATCATTCATGGGACTTGCAGGTTACTACAGAAGATTCATTGAAGGATTCTCAAAGATTGCACCACACCCAATCACTTCCTTGCAAAAGAAGGGTGTGAAGTTTGAGTGGACATCGAATTGTGAAAGGAGTTTCCAACACTTGAAACATTTACTGACAAGTGCTCCAATATTAAAGATTGTTAATCCAAATGAAGACTTCATTCTATGCACTGATACATGTAAAGAAGGACTTGGTGGAGTTCTTAGTCAGAATGGGTATGTGGTATGTTATGAATCAAGGAAGTTAAAGGATCATGAAAGTAAATATGTTACTCATGATTTAGAATTGACAGTCATAGTGCATTCCTTGAAGATATAGAGGCACTACCTCATGGAGAAAAGATTTGAATTAAGGACAGATCATAGTGGTCTGAAATAATCATAGTGGTCTGAAATATTTATTTGGACAACCAACTTTAAATGCTAGGAAAAGTAGATGGTTAGAATTTCTCAACAAATATGACTTTGATATTAAGCGTATCAAAGGTAAATAGAATAAGGTGGCAGATGCACTCAGCAGGAGGGTGCATGAGATGCATTTTACAACCATTAGCATGACATACCAATCAGATTTGAAGGACATAATTTTAGAGGCTGCAAAATCAGATCAGATATACATGGAGATAAAGGAAAATTTTCAGTAAGGTAATTTGCAGCAGAAAAGTAAAGAATATAAGCTAGGAAAGGCTGAAATTCTCATGTACAAGGGTAGAATTTATAGGTCAAATTCTCTGGAACTGAAAAATATGATTTTAAAATAAATGCATAATATGCCTTATGTTGGATACCCAGGTTACCAGAAAACCATTGCATATGTCAAGAGCCAATATTATTGACCAGGTATGAAGAAGGAGGTTGTTGATTTTATTGTCAAGTGTTTGGAATGTCAAAAAGTCAAGGTTGAGCACAGACACCCAGCTAGTTTTCTACAGTCATTACCCATTCCTAAGTGGAAATGGGAAGTTGTAACAATGGATTTCATCACCAAGATTCCCAGATCAACTAAGCAACACGATTCCATCATGGTGGTGGTGGATAAGCTTACTAAAGCTTCCCACTTTATTCCAGTAAAGCTCACTCACAAGGCAATCAACATTGTTGATCTTTATATGAGAGAAACCTCTCGACTACATGGTATACCCAAGAAAATTGTGTCTAAGAGAGATCCAAAATTTACATCAAATTTTTGGAAAGGATTATTCAAAGGATTTAGGACCAATCTAAACTTTAACACAACCTATCATCCAAAGTCACATGGGAAAACAGAGAGGGTGAATAAAGTGATATAAGACATGATAAGGATGTATGTGATGGATAAACCATCCAAATTGGAGGATTACCTGCATTTAGTGGAGTTTTCTTATAACAATGGGTATCAAGAATCTCTAAAGTTGAGTCCATTTGAAGCACTTTATGGAAGAAAATGCAACACACCAATAAGCTGGGACAACCCAATAAACAAAGCAGTGGTTGGAACAAAATTACTTAGAGAAATGGAGGAGAATATGATGAGAATAAAACAAAATTTAAAGGTTTTCAAGGACAGACAGAAAAGTTATGTTGATAAGGGAAGAACTCACAGAGAGTTCAATGTGGGTGACCATGTGTTCTTGAAAGTAAAAGCCAAAAAAAGTTCCCTAAAGTTGGAAAATTGTTCAAAGCTGACAACTCATTATTGTGGGTTGTTTGAAATCCTGGAAAGGATTGGTCCTGTAGCATACACATTTTCCTTACCTGCATCAATGTGTATTCATAATGTATTCCATGTATCATTTCTTTAAAAGTATGTACTTGATGTTAATCTTGTCATTGATTGGAATGTGATCAAGGTAGAGCAAGAAGGTGACTTTCTAGTGCAACTTGTTTGCAAATTGGACCACAAGATCAAGCAACTCCATAATCGAGCCACGAGGCTAGTAAAGGTCCAATGGACCTGGTACGATCCTGAAGATGCAACTTTGGAGCATGAGGATTCAATGCGGACAAAATACCTGCATATTTTTTAATACTTTTGAATTTTTCATTGTATATGTGTATATATTGCATTGAGGACAATGTATAAGTAAGGGTGAGGGGAATGTAATACCCCTAGGTTGAACCCCAATTGTACATATAGATGTAAATGAACACATAGGCTGGTGAGCCAGGACATTTTGGGTTAGTGTGCCTTTGTGTATATTTATTTTGAGGTCAAAGTGTTTGTATGGTTATTAAGATGTGGAGCTAGATGCTAAAATGGCCAGTGAGTCGTCATTGTAATATGTAATCACACACAATTTTAATGAAAACACATCATTGTTGCAGACCAACCTTGTAATAGAGTATGGGGGGATAAATTCCACTAGGAAGGGAAAGGGGGCTAAGAGTTTAGGAAGGGGCTAAGCTAGAGGGCTTAATCCCAAAGGAATATTATATTAATATTCCTAAAGTCTAAAGTATTATGACAAATTTATGTTATCCTAAGTTCCTATGAGAAGGGAACAAATTACAAGTGGGGAAAAGTGGGTTCCTTGAGGGCCATGTGTCATTAAGGGCACATGCATATATAGTGGGGGATTTAGTACATTTCCCCATCATTATTACCTTTTTTCACTCATCCATGCTATCAATGATCCAGATGGATATTGATGGCCTCCCTCCTATTCCAAGTGGCTCATTTTGGCAGTTTTCATTTCAACAGTATTTTTCCTAGTTTTCGGGTCCTTGACTTCTAGAGTCGTTTTGAGGTCCTAAACAATGTTTTTAGGGATCTCCACAATCAACATGTTAAGGGCTCTCCATAATCAACATGTTAAGGGATCTCCATGAGAAACATGTGTAGTCCTCAGATATTCCTTTCCAACAAGCTATCGTGCGCCTAAAACGGAGAACGTATGCAAAATTTACGACCCCAGGAAGTTGATGTACTAACATACCCAAATGGGGCCCACATGACTTTTGGCGCTTCATCTCCTAGGGTTAGGTTTTTGGATGTTCAGGGTTTTTGACATTCCTGTTTATTATAAAAAGGCCTTGAGAGCCTCATTGTAATCATATTCTTGCGAATGAGCACATTCATCATATCTCTCCTCAGAGATAAGTCGCCACCATTCTAGCAAGCTTATTTTCCGCTACATTTTACAGTTTCATCTTATTTCCTTATTGAATAGAAACCAGTTTTACTGTATATCTATTATTCTATGTTAAGAATATTTTGATAATAATCTGTATTCATTTCGTTTTTCTCATAAAATTAGGATTAGTGGTATCAGAGTAGCTTGCTCCTTGTCGTTCTTAATGCATGTCCCCAACGAGGTCAGGGTATAAAGAATTGGGTCTCAAGTTTGTTTCTCTTGAGGACAAAATATCTCGCACGCCCAAATGACCTCTCATGGTGGGAGAAAAGAAAGATGACAGGATAGAAAATCCCTTCGAAATGTTGCTCAAGGAAGCCCTCATGCAACAAAGGAACGAGGTGATCGATAGTTTTGTGAAAATCCTTCGGCGGCTACCAATAGGCGATGCATCTTCCTCAAATGTAGGTGCTGCCCCCTTCAAGGTACAAATCAACTTCGATATTCCTATATTTGAAGATCAAATAGACGTAGATGCTGTAAAAAAATGGTTGAATCTGCTAGAATATTATTTCTTTGTCCATAACTTCTCGAATAGAGAAAAGATTACTTTTGCGCTCCTCAAAGTCGTTCCCCATGTCAAAGATTGGTGGGAAAAATTTTGTGAGCATAAAGAAACAGAGGAACCCTCATTATTTATTGTCGTGGTCACCTAGGAGTCCTTCAGGGATGTTATTAAGGAACAATACTACCCTGTTGGAAGTTATGATGACCTGTATACAAAATGGACAACACTGTGACAAGAAAGAGACCAAGCAATGCCCGAGTTCACAAATATATTCCATACCTTGCGCACCAAGTTGGTTATCAAATATTCTGAGTGGCATCTGGAGCTCAAGTATCACAGTGGTCTGCATAGATACATCCAGGCCGAAATGGAGTTTCTAGACATCTCATCCTTGGGCGCAGCCTATCGATATGCCATCAAAATCAAGCAGAAGCTCAAAACAAAGACACGACAATTTGGGCATGGAAACCCCTCACAACAAAAACCAAGAAAAGGTGGCCCCAACCTGCAAAACAAAGGAAACAGAAAAGATGAACCACTTGAGGATAACCAGTCTAGGCCGAAAGCAAAGAAGGACACCAAAAAGAAAAAGAAAGATACCAAGAAGTGGTGCAACTTCCATAAGAGCCCTTGGCATAACATTGTTGATTCCCTCTCAAAGAAGTCGTTGGTGGCTGAGGTGAAAGCCTCTAAATCCGATGCGGGTTCTGACTTTGACTCAGAACCAGAAAGGGGGAGACAGATTATTGATGCAAAACTCAGTGCTACCGTTGCTATCACCAAGCTCTAGTCCGGTGAACCAGACGGGCCAGAGGAAGGCGAGTGCCTTTTTCATTCACATATGTGAGTGAAGGGTACCTCACCGCACTTCATCGTCTATAGTGGTAGCCATAAGAACCTCATCTTAGTAGAGGTTTTCAATCAACTCGCCCTGCCTACAACACCACACCCGCAGTTGTAATGTCCCCGACCGTCAACCCACTAGCTGGGCAACACTATTGTGTGGAAACAATCTCAATCTTATCTAATATGCATTTAAATGTAATTCAATACATTAACACAAAGTAAACATATAATTACTGTCATCATACAAAAGTAATAAAATCAACAGTAAACATCATCACAATGGAATGCATGATAATATAGTAAGTATCGCAGACCATCATCACATATAAATTAAGTACAACATTAATACTTATCTTGAAGTTGTATGTAATTCACCAACTGTGTGTAGACCTTCCACGAACCTCCCAGCCTTAGACCATGCTATTCATCACTCTCAGCATTAGGTCACCCCCGAGCTGGGACTAAGATCCATCGGGTAGGGGAATCCTAGGCTAGGCAAGGTTGATGAGAGATACACAGTCACATAGGAAGGATTCTCTCCCGGGAGTCACTTATGCCACTGCCCATAGACTCCCATTCCCCACATGCCTGTCCCACCCCAGGAGTATACACCTTCTCTTTCACCAAGACAATCCTTCAGCTGCTAAACCTCCCTTGCCTTGGGCTTTAGCAACAGACCAGACCGAAAGTCTCTGAGCTCTGTGGCAGCTACAAGACCCCCTTCCAAGAGTTCTCACTTCCTCCGCGCACTTTCTCACCTAGAGAAAGCCGCTCATAGGCTTGGAAACCTGCCTCTTTAACTGCAACCACCTCCCTCTCTTGGAGCGAGTGCTACACACAGGTCAGACAACCTATTTCCTTCAACTCAGGTTCCAACATAGTCGGGGCACCCGCAAGACTCAGCATGAACACTCACAACAGCCAGTAAGCCACAAACATTCTAGAACTGCATGGCCACAACAAACCACTGGAACAATAGGCACTAGCTTCTCGAAACGGTGACAGTCAGGCGCTATAGCACAGGAAGGCTCGACAACTACAAGATGTGTCAGGTTTCTCAACAAACAACACAGGAGACACGACTCATGTCTCTGGGTTTAGGAATGTGTAGGAGCACACAAGTACAATCATAGAGGCCAAACGCATTAAGGTGGAGGGTGGAGGAATGGGAGGTCAAATGTTGGTCTCTTGGTCATGGATGGATGAATGCAGACGCCCAGGATGACAGAGTGAGGAGAAAACCCCCTCCATGGCTAATTTATGTAGCCTTTAACTGCATGTGCCTGGGCCAACACATGTCACCCATGAAGCTACATGCACTCCCCCAGCATTTGTTCCTCTCCAGGAACTTGGGACAAAACATGTCTTTCACAAGTCTTTTTGGAATAATATTAAATATTATTCCCAAAGAATTAATCCCCTAGGCTCAACACTTAGCCTCTCTTTCCAACCTTCTAGCCCCCAATCCCTTACCCACTCTGTGGAAGCTTAGTCCCCCATCACTCATTCATCGTGGTCGGTCTACACGCAGAGATGTTCTTGTATTAATATTGTGCATAATTACATGTACAAAAATCAGGCTTCTGGCCCTGAACACTTAGGCTCCCTAGCCTAAATAACACATAATCCCACTATCTTATATAAACTTGTCTCATCAACCTATAAAACAAAATTACAATTCATAATACAAATGGGGAACGTCCTAGGGGTATTACAATCCCCTCCCCTTATTTTTGCACTATCCTTAGTGCAACTTTCACACAACATCATCAAGATTTCCAAAATCTTCAAAACGATGCGGGTATTCTGCCCGCATGGCATCTTCATGTTCCCAGGTTGCATCCTTAGGACCATACCAGGTCCACTGGACCTTTACAAGTCCTATAGCTCGATTTCAGAGTTGTTTGTTTTTCCAGTCCAATATGCGCACATGATGCACTTGCAAGACACCTTCTTATTCCACCTGAATCACATTCCAATCGATTACATGATTAGGATCAGGTATATATTTTTGAAACAATGAAACATGAAACACATTATGTATAGTCATGGATGCAGGTAATGCAAGAATATATGCAACTGGCCCAATCCTTTCTAGGATTTCAAATGGCCCACAAAATCTAGCTGCCAACTTGGCACAGTTCCCCAACTTTAGGGAACTTCTATTAGCTTTCACTTTCAGGAAAACATGGTCACCCACTTTAAACTCTCTGTGGGTTCTATTCTTATCATCATAACTCTTCTTCCTATCTTGGGTAGCTTTCAAATTCTTCTTAATTTTTAGCATTTGATCTTCCATTTCCTTGAGCAATTATGGCCCAACTACTACTCTATCAGCTGGGTTATCCCAGCCTACCAGAGTGTTGCACTTTCTACTGTAAATTGTTTCAAACGGGCTCATTTTCAATGATGTTTGATACCCATTGTTGTAGGCGAATTCTACCAAATTTAGGTAGTCTTCCCATTTCGATGGTTTATCCATCACATACATTCTCAGTATGTCTTCTATCACTCGATTCACCTGCTCTGTCTTCCCATCCGTCTCCAAATGATAGGTTGTACTGAAATTTAGATTCATTATGAATCCCTTGAATAACCCCTTCCAGAAATTTGAGGTAAATTTTGGGTCTCTGTTAGACACAATTTTCTTAGGAATACCATGCAATCGTGCCACTTCCTTCAAAAAAACATCAATAACATTTGTTGCCTTATGAGTGGTCTTTAATGGAATGAAATGGGCATCTTTTGTAATCTTTTCCACCACCACCATAATGGAATCATGATGCTTGCATGTTCTGGGAAATCCCGTGATGAAATCCATCGTTACTACTTCCCACTTCCACTCAAGAATGGGTAAAGGTTGCAGCAACCCTGCTGGGTGCCTATGCTCTGCTTTACCCTTCTGGCACTCCATACATATGGAAATGTACTCAACGATCTCTTTCTTCATGCCTGGCCAAAAGTAATGGCTCTTGATGGTTGCTACAGTCTTCTGATATCCAGGGTGCCCATCATAAGGCACATTATGCATTTCTCTTAGAATCACAAGTTTCAAATCCTAGATATTAGGTACATAAACTCTATTTTTATACACAAGTATTCCATCAATTCCGAGATGATAATTTTCAACTCCTTGCAGCGTCTTACCTTGTTGTAGCTTCGCTACCAACTCCATGTACTGCAAATATGCACTTGCATATTCCAAAATTCTACTCTTTACATCAGTTCGGTACATGTTAATGGCTATAGCATGTAATTCGTGTACTCTCCTGCTAAGTGCATCAACAAATTTATTCTCTTTCCCTTTGATATGCTTGATATCAAAATCGTATTCGCACAGAAACTCCAACCACCTACTCTGCCTAGAATTTAGGGTGGGCTGGTCAAACAAGTACTTCATACCGTTATGGTTTGTTCTCAATTCAAATCGCTTTCCCATGAGGTAATGTCTCCATTTCCTCAGAGCGTGAATGATTGTTTCCAACTCCAAATCATGAGTGGCATAATTCTTTTCGTTCTCTTTCAGCTTCCTGGACTCATAACAGATTACGAATCCATTATGGCTGAGGAATCCTACCAGACCCTCTTTACATGCCTCTATGCACACCACAAAATCCATATTTGGATCTGCAATCCTTAATATTGGAACGTTGGTTAACAGTTACTTCAATCACTAGAAACTTTTCTCACACTCTTCAATCCACTGAAACTTTTTCTCCTTCCTTTGCAAGGAAGTGATAGGGTAGGCTATCTTTGAGAACCCTGAGATAAACCTTCTATAATAACTAGCTAGACCCATAAAGGATCTTAATTTCATCACGTTCTTTGGCACTGACCATTCTCTGATGGCCTCAATCTTCTCAAGATCCACGACGATCCCTTCTTCTGAAATTATATGCCCTAAGTAATGGATCTGTTTCTGATAAAATGAGCATTTTCTCAACTTAGCATACAGCTGGTGCTCTCTTAGCACTTGCAACACCATCCTCAGATGTTGTTCATTCTTTTCCTCTAACTTGGAATACACCAGAATATCATCCAAGAAGACGATGACAAACTTGTCTAGATAGTCCCTGAATACAGCATTCATCAAGCACATAAAAATAGCAGGTGCGTTCGACAGCCCAAACGACACCACTATGAACTCGTAATGACCATACCTTGTTGTAAAGGTGGTCTTGTAGATGTCTTCATCTTTTATTCTTACCTGGTGATATCCTGATCTGAGGTCTATCTTCAAAAATATCTTCGCATCCTTCAACTGATCGAAGAGGTCATCAATCCTCGACAGAGGATATTTGTTCTTAACAGTTACTTTGTTTAACTATCTGAAATCAATACACAGCCTCAACATTCTATCCTTCTTCTTCACGAACAGGACTGGGACACCCCAAGGTGACACGCTTGAGGGTATGTACCCCTTCTTCAGAAGCTCTTCAAGCTGCAATTGCAACTCTTTCAAATCTAGCGTACTCATTCTGTAAGGAGCTTTCGACACTAGAGTTGCTCCAGGCATCAAAGTTATAGAGAAGTCTTTATCTCTTTTCAGAGGTAGTCCGAGTACTTCCTGAAATACATCTTCAAACTCTTTTAGTACCACATTGTCTCCAATATTTGAGACCTCATCCTTAGATGCTTCATCCATATGGGCAGCAAACAGCAGACATCCTTTCCTGTAGCATTTCTTCAGCTGCAATGCTGAAATTTCTCTAATAGCAACAGCTTTGGGAATTCCTTGGACTATTTTTTGATTCCCTTCCTCATCCAAGCAAGTGAATGCCTTGCTTCGACAATTGGTGTTGTTCGAACCAATCCATCCCAATTAAACAATCGTAAGAGCCTAAAGGTATAATGTTCAATGCAGCCTTCGTGCTCAATCCATTCATGTCCACAGGACATGACTTAACCAATTCAGTGACTTTCCTCTTGGTTCCTGTAGCCAACTGCACTAACCAAAACTTTTCATGTTTTCTTCTTGATAAATGCAAACTTTCCACCACTCTAGGATCTATATAACTATGGCTAGCCCCTGAATCAATTAAAACAGTAAGTGGTCGGTTGTTAATCATACCTTCCACTTCAATCATGTGTGACTGATACTCAACTTGTTTGTTGTCTAGGGCCGCATAGATCCTTGGCATTCTACTGCCCATTTCCTCCACTATTTCAGCTTATTGAACATTTTGGACTGCTCTCGCTTAATCATTTCTGTGGGGGCAATCTATGTACCTATGGTTTCCTTTACAACCCCAACACTCCATAGGTGTCTTCCTTGGCAATTGTCCACCCACTTCAGCCTTTCTGGGCTCTCTAAAAGATGGTTGTCCCTGAGGGTTGTTTCTAAAAAGGGGAGGCTTGTTTCCCTTCTGCCTCTGTTCCTTCTTGAACTTCTTCTTGTCTTCCCAAACCTTCTGGAAGGTAGTCTTTTCTCTTTGTTGTTCGTATAAGAATTTCTCTCTCCTTATCGTTTCTTTCATATTCTTAGGATCATCATACTGAATATTGTCACCAATAGAAGGTGGTAATCCACTTAGATACCTCTGAATCTTGACAGTCTCCTCCTTGATGAACGAAACATACTTCAGTAATTCCAAAAACCTTCGTTCGTATTCATCAATGGTCATGCTGCCCAGCTTGAGTTCAAAGAACTCCTTTATCTTTCTGTCATAGTATCTTTTAGTTAGGTATTTCCTCTTGAAATACATCTTGAATTCCTTCTAAGTGATATCTTTCTCTCTAATGTGTTGCACCTGCACAAGCTGATCCCACCACATGGATGTTTTTCCTTTCAATTGATACATTGCAATCCTTCCTTCCACATGAGAGGAATAATTCTGTAGTTGGAAATACTTCCTCATGCCTAGCATCCATGTCTCAGAATCTTCCTCCTTCTAGTGTTCTCCATCAAACATGGGAGGCTTAATCTTATTTATTTCCCCTTTCAGTTCATCCACTCCAAACCTCCTATGCTTCTTGGTAGGAGATGGGATTGAACTACTACGTGCTTCCTTGCTGGAATGATTTGGGGAGTGACGACGATGTCTGCTAACACTCCTTGATCTTCTTTTCCTCTCAGGGGTCCTACAACTCCCTGTTTTTCTTGAGTCACTCTCTTTGTCCAACTTCTTTTCTATTCTTTCAAACTCTTCAACATATTTAAGTTGAATTCACCTTATTTATCCCAAGTTTTCATGAGCCTTTTGTTATCTGCCCATCGATTTTGGGCTTCTATCTACAATTTTTCAATGATCTTCCTCACGTTTCCTTCCTTGTCTATCTCTTCTCCATGGCCATTGGAGTTCGATCCTAAAACTCCCAAAGAACATCCATTCCTTTAACTTCATTTTCAGAACTGGAAGCAGTCCATGATCCTTCCATTTCTTTGCACTCAGTGGCAACTCTAATCAGTTCTGGAACTCGTTAAACTTCTTCAAACACAACGTGTAGACAACTGGAATTTGTCAGGTCATTATCCCTTAAAAAATCCCACAACATTCATAAACAACTTGCTTCAATATAACATTTAGATTTCATGAATTTTTCGAGCTCTTCTCGACTCTGCAGTACACTTAGGCCATATCACTTTTCCTCTATTTCCCCAACTCTACGCAATCAAGGGTCGTGACCAAGTGCTATATCTACAAGGTTCTCTAAATGAAACTTCGGGGTTTCGGGTTTTGGGGTTTTGGTCTTGGAGGTTCTCAAACTTGCTTCCCTCTCCAACTCCCGACTCCTGAACTTTCGACCTTTCTCAACCCTGGGCCCACGGCACAGTTGTCGCCAACCAAGGTCGTGATACATGATATGCTTAAGAAGGTCCACGTTACCTCTGGTGACATCCTATGGCCCCACTGCGTTCACTTTTCCTTCGGGCCCATTGGTATGTGGCTCACATCCCCCATGTCCACACCATCCAAGTGGCATCAACCTGACTCACTATTTCGGTGCTCTGGAATTTCGCAATTTTGGGCTTCGGGAGTTTGTGCATCAGGACCTCCCATTTCTCTCATTAACCGAACTCCTGAAATTACCCTCCTCTCTTCTGCTCAATCCAATGATCCTGATTTCCCATGATATGATGACTCAGATCTCGTCGGCATTTCATGTATTGGGATTTCATGTGCCACGAGGTCGAAAGACTTTCCACCTTCATCCTCCCTATTCTTGAAATACTGAAATTATTCCTAGAAAATTAACGGTCTAGATCTCTCTTAGATCCACGGTTGTGATCCAATCATGAGGTCGCATTTCGTGAATTCTCACGAACTCACCCTTTGACCATTTCAAGTCACGATTTAGTGAAAGGTTGATCTCTCTCCACGCATCCCTTCCGATGGATGGTCCTGTAGAAGTCGGAACTTTGTGTATCGTGATTTCCACACTCCTGTGAAACTCCATAGGGTCCTAAACCTTGTGCACCTTCCCTGGATCCAATGGTTGTTTGATGTAGGAGCATCGTACAAAGCCAAAGCCGAAGCACGCGCCTAGCCAAAGGAACGGCTAGACGTGCAGATGGGGAAAATGAGCACGTTTTTATGAAAACGTTTTAAATTTTGAAATTTGAAGCATTAATGTAATAGCTAGGAAAAGGCATACTTACATTTATGTCTTGGATATATGAATAGATCTAGAGAGATTACTCTCATATGTTGGATGTATTAGGCATTTAACTCTGTTAATGTAAAGTAGGTAGATTTAATTTAATAGATTAGATAGTTTAGAAGCGGAGGAGGGAAAACGAATATAGACACCCTCACCCTTGTATCATTGTAACTTTTGATGATCATTCAGAGTTCATAAGCTATAGAGATGTAGCAGAGAGCTGTAGAGAAGAACCCATGTATAGGAGCACTTGAGTTAATATATGAAGCTTTGACTCAACTTTCATGGTGTTGTGATGCTTACTGTTTACAATTGTTGAATGGTATGTTTACAGTTGCTTTGTTTTTCTGTTATGTTTTTATTTCAATGTTGTAGTGTGTGTGTGATTTCATGTTGAATGTATGAAGTCTGAGAGAAGGGAAGAATGAGTTTCAATTGTTTCTCTTCCTGAGAATTTTCATAAGGAGTGCAGTGAATGTCCACAAGGTGTGTGTTTACGAGGGTTTGAGTTTTATCTCAGAAAGCTTAGGAGAGATACCGTTGTTCTCATACTAGTTGAAGTGCAGGCGAAGCACAGAGCCGTGCAAGGTGTGTGTAGGCTGGTTGAAGCCTTAGAACTTATCATATAAGGGGGAGGTTGAAGAACCACTATTGCAAGGAGTGCACAAGGTCGGAGACAAAAATAACCAAAGGTTATTTGAAGGTTTGCCGCATGGAGTGCGACCAGGGATCCTTTTGGAAGCTTGAGTTTATAAGTGAAATCTCAGGAATGATTTAACCTTTTGAAGTGTTCAAAGGGGTACAAAGGTTGAAATCGTCTCATAAAAGTTAAGTTCAGGAGGGAGAACGTCGAGTCGTTTGGACAAAATTCCTTGAGGAGTGCATCTAGTGGTCAGAATTCTCCGTGGAGAACTCGCGAAATTGTGAGGACCATCAGATCCAGAGGAGCTATGAGGTGGTTAGGAGTTGGATGAATCCGCCACCCTAACATAAAGAATCAATGTGAACCATTGATCATGATTAGTTTGAACCATCAAATCATTTTGAAAATTCGGGATCCATAAGTTCGGAGTGCAGACCGAAATCCTTGGTCACTCTAAAACCTGAATCGCGAAAGGGAGAATCAAGTGTGAAATTTCGGTATTTTGGGGTTCAACATACCAAAAATTTTGATGACAAAGGATCGGGACCCTTGGCATTGAAACCCCCAAAGTCATGAAATGTGACGTGCCTTTAGTGAGAAACATCGACATTTTGGCATTTTGGAGTTTGGCATTTTGGAAACCCTGATTTTGCACTGAAAACCCCAAAGTCGCGAAATGCGAAGTGTCTTTGGAATGGAATCCTGACATTTTGGCATTTTGGGGTCCGGGAAGTAAAGGATACAAGTGATTTTTGGAACCGAGAGTTTCAAAATCCCGGTACATGAAATCCCGAAAAAGGGTCGCTATTTCAGAATTCAGGGAATCATAAGGCAAGAGGAATGATTGTTGGGTTGTTCTCTCAAGTCCCGAAAATCCAAACTTAGTGGAAACAGGCAGTGCACGTTGGAGCGGTCAACCCTCATTGAAGATTCGCATTTCATCATTTGTCAAGAGCTGTATCGGGACTCTCCAACTACTGAAACCCGATGTCCTTTGTGGCTCAAACAAAGGATTTGATTAACCCTTGGCATGGTTTTAGTGAAGATCCTGTGCGGATCTTGGCCTGAGGGTAGGGGGTCTACGTCGGTGTGGTATCAGATCTCAGAACAAATTCTTTGCTTTCTGTAGCAGAGGGAAAAGAAAAAAAAAATTAATCCATGCCGCTGAGAAGAAGAGATAGGCCAATTCCTGATCCGGCGGTGGAAAGAGAAATGCGTGAGCTACGTGCACGACAAATACTGGAAACGAAGGAGAAGAATTTGTAGTCGAAGATGTTGCAGATGAACGCCTATTAAGGTCTATTGCAAGGATAGGTGCCAGAGAAAAAATGGAGATTCTCATGTATGAGAGAAACTTAGATGTTGAATAACTTCTAGACTAGATTAGAGCTCTAGACAAATACTTCGACTATGAGGATGTTGAGGAATATAAGAAAGTCAAACATGTCGTTACTAGACTTAAAGGGCATGCAGCACTGTGGTGGGATGAACTAGAGGCTGACAGACACTGCAAGGGCAAGCGGAAAATCAAAAGCTGGGATAGAATAGTTGCAAAGATGAAAGCCAAATTTATACCTAAGGATTATCAAATCACTCTGTTTCGGAGGATGCAAAATTTGAGATAGAATTTGATGCCAGTGAAAGAATACACTGAAGAATTCTACAGGATAAACATCAGAACAGGTCATCGAGAAAGCGATGATGAAAAAGTTTCCAGTTATATGAATGGTCTGCGATATGACATTCAAGATGAGATGAGCATGATGACCATCCAAAATGTGGAAGATGCTTATCAGATATCTCTGAAAGCTGAAGAGAAGCTGAGCTGAAAGCAAGGTCAAAGAGGACAAGGTAGAAGACAAGCCAGAGGAAAAACAATTGCCCAAGATAGGACTCAAAAACCTAAAGAAGAGGGAAAGAAACCTCAAACTCAACCTGAGAGGGGAGGAAACTCACAAGGAAGGCAGTATGCTGATAGAAATACTTTTCCTCGAGCCAGAGGAAGAGGAAGAGGTAGAGGAGGTGAAGTGAAATGCTTTGTCTGTGGAAAAATCAGACATAAATCCTATGAGTGTCCAGATAAGAATAAATATGGTGGTGAAACTCATATTGCCGAAGCTCAAGGATGGAATTTTGAGGCAAAAGACACTGAGTACGGAAGATCCTTGATGATGAGGAAAGTTCTCTTGAAGCCGGAAAAGGAGGCAGAGAACCCAGCCCAAAGAAACAGTCTGTTTCGGACTGCTTGTAAAACCAAAGATAGGGTATGCAACGTCATAGTGGACAGCGGTAGCACAGACAATCTTGTATCTACAGAGATGGTAGAAAATATGGAGCTGAAGACTGTTGTACATCCAAGCCCATATAGAGTTTCGTGGCTACAAAAAGGACATCAGGTAAATGTCACTAAACAGTGTTTAGTTGAATTTAAAATAGGAAGATATAAAGATGAAATATTATGTGATGTCATTCCCATGGATGTTTTTCATATATTTTTGGGTAGACCATGGCAATATGACAGAAATGTGGCTCATGATGGGAGAAAGAACACGTACACCATGGAGAAAAATGGTAGGACTCGCATGTTGCTGCCAATTAAGGATAAAGAGGTGAAAACATAAATGAGCAACACTATACTTCTCATGAGTGAGAAGGAACTTCTTGATGAGGTTAAGAAGAAGGAAGACACACAATTTATTGTGGTTAGGAAGCCCAAAATTGTTTTGACTAGTATGAGGATAGATGATTTACCAGAAGAAATCTAGGAGTTGTTGGGAGAGTTTGCTGATATAGTAGTGGACGAACTCCCTTGTTCGTTGCCACCTATCATGAGTATAAATTTGTGATTATCATTGATGGAAGGTGTGATTTTCATTGATGGAAAAATCAAAGTATGCAATGATGGAAAAACAGGGACAACGAAAGCCCGAGAGGAGAAGCGACAACGATCTTTGGATCCCATTGAGAATTCTTGATGAACGTCAGATTTGAGCCTGAAGTCTGACCGGCGTTGGATCCAGTAGAACCTGTACGTTCTTTAAAGAGAAAGGCGAAGCGGGGTTATGAAATCTCGAAGGCAGGAGGACAGTTTCGGATACCAGGAGTTGGAAGAGTCAAGACTCTTTGTCATCAGGAGTCCCGGAATCGCAAAATTCGAAACCCCAAAAACCTGAAACCCGAAATAGGAACACCAACAAAGAATTTCACAGACCGGGAAATAACTCCATTTCAGAGTCCCGGATACTAGGAGTTGAAATTTCAAAACACTTCATCACAAGAGTGCTGAAATGCCAAATCACCGAAATGCGAAACGTCGAAATCCAAAAATAGGCACACCAACAAAGAGCTTCACAGATCGGGAAATAACTCCATTTCGGAGTTCCAGATACCAGGAGTTGAAGTGTCGAAACTCTTCACCACAGGAGTCCCAAAACAGCGAAATGTGAAACACCGAAATGCCGTTGATCTGACTCCATTTTGGAGTTTCAGATACAGGGACTTGGAGTTGTCAAGAACGCTCACATCAAGAATGTCAAAATCGCGATATATGAAATCACAAAGAGATATGGACCATGGAATCATCAAGAGTGTGGACCATTGATCCGACTTCATTTCAGAGGTTCGGATACCGGGAGTTGGAAGAGTCAAGAGTTGAGACTCTTCATCAAAGGAGTCCCGAAATTCCAAAATGTGAAATGTGAAAACACGTTTTTGGTGTAGGCCTTGGTCACCGCTGGTGGTCACATCATCAAAGAGCTGTAGAGAAGAGCTCAAAGAGACAATATCCATTTCGGAGTTTGGAACATGGAGAATTGAGACTCTTCACCACAAGAATGTTGAAATTCTGAAATGTCAAAATGCGAAATAAATGCAAGATCCTACGGATCCAATCCAATGGTGTAGGTGAATTTAAGTATGATCGGAGGGCTACTGTTGCACTTCAGAGTGTAATTTCTAGAAACGACTGATGGCTTCTGCCAAAGGAATGAAACAGGCCTCAGTGTGATTGCCAGAGCAGATGAAGAGGCTCAAGGCATCTTCCAGTGGAATGAAGACTATTCTTAGAGGTAATTGACTGATGGAAGAGTGTTGAATCCTATAACTACAACAGAGAGGATCAACTCGACTTTGATGGAGAAGACGAAGAGTCTCAACTGCCAGGCAGGCGAAGGAATCTCATCATAACACCCAGTGATGATGGACGCATGGGTTTAACTGCCAGAGAAGCTGAAGAGTTGCCATTATGATCAGGCAAAGCACTCGACATGGAGAGAGCATGCAGAAGCATGGCGAGATAACATGCACAAGGGGCACAGAGACTATAAGAATGTAGAACAAAGAAGAGATGGGTTTTTGTTGTTGAGGGGGATTCATGAGTGGAGAAAGAGGAGTGTGTAGCAAATGAAATACAGATAAGAGGAATGGTGCATCGAATGCATATGGTGCATAGAGTAGAAAAGGCAGAAGCATAGAAAGCACAAGGCATGTGTGCAGCAAGACAGTGAGACACTAAAGGAAGGCTAAGGTGCTCTTGTAGAGAAAAATAGAAGATCAGAAATCGCAACAAGATGCAGACAGAGAGACACTGATACAGGAGAACAAAGCAGCATAGCAGAACAATGATAAGCCTGGTAAGCCAATGATAAATATTGTATCACCGTGATAAATTCATAAATATAGAAAACTTTATATTTCAGGGAGGATGGGAGGCACTAGGGAGGACTGTTTTTCTCAGATGTTCAAGTGGGTGCTTGAACACATGGAGTTGTAGCTTCCATCTGGTTGCAGCCAGAGAAACAAGAAAAGTAGGGTGACGCAAGGGAGAACTGTTGTTCTCTGTTGTACAGGTTGGTCCCTGTGTGACTGGAAGTTGGTGCTTCCATCCAGTTGGAGTTGGAACATTTAGGGAGTTGGTGCTTCCTTCTAGTGGGTGTTAGAGAAACCAGGGAGTTGGTCTTTCCTTTTAGTAGGTGCTCGAAAAAAGAGAGAGTTGGTGCTCTCAGCAAGTTGCAGCTTGCAATACAGAGGTTGTAGCCTCACAATGCGTTGGAGCTCATATGTATGATAATGTACAGAATGTAAAGATTACTTATCATAAAAAGAATAAGAGGTTTTTACCCTTTATGGGTTTCCTCGAGAAATATCTATCTCTGTAGATTTCATATGTGACAATGAAGTTGAATGTTTTATTGCTTACTTTCCTGCATTATTGTGATTTTCATTAAGTGCTCTTCAAAGAATTTAAAATAAGCATAATTGTTTAAGCACGGTAACAATTGATTCACCCCCCCTTTCAGTTGTCCAACAATTGGTATCAGAGTTGGCCCCTTTTATCTAAGGGTAGATCCTAGAGCTTAAACATGTCAAGACATGAAGGAAATTCAACCAATAAGGCCCCTCTGTTCAATGGAACAAACTTTTCCTTCTGGAAAGTTAGAATGAGAACTTACATAATGGCTTTAGGTGCAGATGTCTGGGATGTGGTAGATATTGGTTATGTAAAGCCAGTTGTACAGCTCATAAGGATGACAAGCTATAATTTAGCTTCAACGCTAAGGCTATGAATGCTACCTTGAGTGGGCTTGCAGAAGAATAATTCGTAAAAGTTATGCACCTAGGAAATTCCAAAGAAATGTGGGACAAACTCATTAGCAGTTATGAAGGTAATGAGAAGGTAAAGGATGCCAAGCTTCAAATCTATAGAGTACAGTTTGAATAGCTGAAGATGAAAGAAGATGAAACTATTGGAAAATACTTTCTGAGAGTTGAAGAACTGGTAAATGCAATGAAAGCACTTGGTGAAAAAATTGAGGAACCTTCATTAGTTCAGAAAATTTTGAGATCTCTACCAGATAGGTTCAACCTGAAGGTTTCTGCTATAGAAGAACTTAATGATCTAAAAACCTTGGAGTTTGATCAACTTCTAGGAACATTGACTGCATATGAAATGAGAATAGTTAAAGATAAACCCACCTGCAGAGAAGCATCATTTAAAGCAGACAAGAATGAGGATTCTGAGCCTGATGAAATTGAAGCAAAATTTGTGAAGAGACTGAAGAAGGGATCAGACAAATACAAAGGTAAATTGCCTTTCAAATGTTTCAATTGTGGCAAGATAGGTCATTTTGCAAATAAATGTCCTCACAAAGGAAAGGATCAGACATGTGATGATGAGGAGAAGCACAAACATAGAAATTTCTTTAAAGAGAATAATTTTAAGAAGAAAAGTCTTTGTGTAAATAATGATGATGATCCTTCAGATGATGAAGACAATGAATCCTCTATTGAAGATAAACTAAATGACTTCATACTTATGGCCAAAGATGATTATGATAATAAAAGCACAGGAAGTGAGGCTAATGAAGAAGAAGTTGTGGTTGATATGGAAGGAGAACTGATCAGTGCATTGAAAGAGATTGACGGACTCAGAATTAAGAATAGAAAGCAAAAACAATTGCCGATACAGTTCATGAAAGATAGTAAACAACCTGATGAAGACTTTGCCCTGCTAAAAGTAGAATTAGAAGAGGCAAAGAAAATTGACATTCTGAAACAACAATTATCAGAAAGGAAGGCAAGATGTAAATCTCTAGAAGAAGAAGTAGTGAAAAGTAGGAAAGAGTTGGAGAAGTTTCAAGACTTGTATCATTAGAATCTGTCAAGTATCAAAGCCTCAGAAGGATTAGCCACCATTCTGAATTAGCAAAGGAATCCAAAGTTGAAAACTGGTATGGGTTATGAAGAGGGATCAAGTAGTGGTAAGCCAAGAAACGAAGAACCCATCAATTTTGTCAAATCTACAACCAATGACAACAACAAACCTGCAGAAACAAAGGAAGACAATCAGCCGCCCAGGACAAGTAAAGAAAAAGGTGCCAGAACTGAATCTGTAGAATAAATAACTAATGCGCTCTCTACTGAAAGACGTCATCAGCATGGAAGAAATCGACTTTCTCAAAGAAGACAACCATTTTTCAGGTACAAAGAATTTTTCTATGGCTATTGTTTCTACTGTTCTAACTTTGGTCACAAAGCTGTAAATTGTTCCTTAAGACTTAGACATGAGCAATTAAGATTCCAAAGGAATAAATACTTGCCACAACAAAGAATGATACAGCCAAGTAACAAACCTTCATAGATTGAAAATTGTCAAATTAAGTCTAGAGACATGCAACTAAGGAGGTCAAGAAATAATCAACAATCAATGAGTAGACAACGCTGCAACAATAACTTTGACCTATTCAACAATGAGATTAAATGCTACATCTGTCATAACTATGGACATAAATCTGTTGACTGTCGATTAAGGAACTATGAACCAGATTTGAATTCCCTTGCTGAAAATGTCAAGGTTTGGAAGAAGAAAGAAAGTGACAAGTGTGGATTAGTGTTGTCATCTCAAAGAAAAATGAACCCTTGGTATATAGACAGTGGATGTTCCAAACATATGACGGGAGACAAAGGTAAGTTTCTATCTCTAAATGAAAGAAAATCAGGAAATGTAACCTTTGGAAATGATGCTCCGGGTAAAATAAAGGGTAAAGGGAAGGTGAGTTTAAGTAATGGAAAAGGAAAAGCCCAAGATGTTCTACTTGTAGATGCGCTAAAACATAATCTACTCAGTGTAAGTCAAATGTGTGACAGAGGATGTGAAGTTGTGTTCACATCCAAGGACTCCAAAATAAATTCTGTAAACTCAGGACAAGTGGTGGCTAAAGGCATAAGGACAAAAAATAATGTATATGTGCTGAAAGAAAATAGAGAAGAGTGCCATCTAAGAAAACATGATGAAAGTTGGTTATGGAATAGGAGACTTGTACATCTAAAGTTTGACCACCTAATCAAACTCAAAAATCTCGAGGCAATAAAAGATCTTTCGAGAATATCAAAGCCCAAAGATTCAATGTGTAAACCCTGCCAAGTAGGAAAGCTAACCAGGACACAGTTTAAGTCTAGGAGCTTTACTTCAACAGAGAAACCACTCCAACTAGTTCATATGGATTTATGTGGACCATCAAGACAGGAAGGCACAGGGAAAGAAAACTACTTCATACTGATTATTGATTATTACTCCAGACTTACTTGGGTTGCATTTCTCAAGGAAAAGCTGAAGCATTTGAGAAGTTTAAAATATTTAAGGCTTTAACTGAGACTCAAACAGGAAAGAGGTTAAAGGAAATAAGATCAGACTGGGGAGGAGAGTTTGTGTCAAGTGATTTCAAGTAATTCTGTGATAAGCATGGAATTAAGAGAGAATACACAATCCCAAGAACTCCACAACAAAATGGAGTAGTTGAGAGGAAAAACAGAACAGTGCAGGAAATGGCCAGGTCAATGATGAATGAGAAGAACATTGGTCAAACCTACTGGGTAGAAGCAATACACACAGCAGTCCACGTCTTTAACAAAGCCCACCTCAGACCACAAAGTGACAAGACACCTTATGAATTGTGGTATGGGAGACCTACCTCAATCAAACACTTCAAAGTCTTTGGGAGTAAATGTTACATAAAGAATAATGATGAGAACCTTGGCAAATATGATGACAGGGTCGATGAAGGTATCTTCTTAGGGTACGCTACAAATAGTAAAGGTTACGGATTCTATAATAAGAGGCTGCATAAAATGGTTGACTGTATTGACGTAAAAGTTGATAAAGGAATCCCAGCAAGAGAGGTGTACAGTAATGAGTCTTCTACAGAGGACACAGCCAAAGCTGAAGATGAACAGGTCCAAGAATCAGAAAATGAAGACTCTGAATCAGATGAAGTCACAGATACTCAGAGAGACTCAAATCAGTAGACAACTTCATATTCCTCCTCCATAATCACTCAAAAGAATCATCATGCAAGTCAGATCATTGGTGAAAAAGACAAAGGTGTACAAACCAGGAGAAAGATAATCAACAACACTGAACAATCACATATAGCTTTCATATCCATGCTGGAACCCAAGAATTTTAATGAAGCTAGCAAAGATGACCATTGGATTAAATCAATGAATGATGAACTTGATCAGATTGAGAAAAACAATACATGGGAGATGGTTTATAGACCTGAAGGTAAAAATATCATTGGTTCCAAATGGATCTTTAAGAATAAGTTGAATGAGCAGGGACAAGTTGTCAGGAACAAAGCAAGATTGGTCTAAAAGGTTATGCTCAAATAGAAGGACTATATTTTGATGAAACTTTTGCGCCCATAGCAAGATTAGAAGCTATCATAATATTTCTTGCCTATGCTTGTCATAAAAGGTTTAAAGTCTATCAAATGGATGTCAAGTCAACTTTTCTAAATGGATATTTAAATGAAGAAGTCTATATGGAACAAACAGAGGGTTTCAATTGTCTGATAACCCTGACTTAGTATGCAAACTAAAATTTTATATGGGTAAAACAAGCCCCTCGTGCCTAGTATCACAGACTAGATACGTATTTCAAAGACAAGGGGTTTAAGAGAGGAACAGTAGACAACAATCTATATATCAAAACAGAGGGTAATGATTTGCTCATTGTGCTGGTCTATGTAGATGACATTATCTTCAGATGTAATAAGGATCCATTGGTACAATGGTTTGCTTCTACCATAGAGTCTAAGTTTGAAATGTTTATGATAGGTGAACTGCCATTTTTTCTTGGTCTGAAAATTACTCAAAGGTCTGAAGGGATGTTCATTGCTCAAGAAAAATATCTAAGAGAAATGTTGAAAAGGTTTCAAATGGAAGATTTTAAACCTATCGGCACACCTATGGTTACTGGATGCAAGTTATGCAAGGATGATGACTCACCTAATGTTGATCAAAGTTCTTATAGGTCAATGATAGGTAGTTTGTTGTACATCACAGCATCTCGCCCAGACATAATGCATGTTGTTGGAATGGTAGGAAGATATCAGTCTGCACCTAAACAGAGCCATTTTCTAGCTGTCAAAAGGATATTCAGGTATTTGAAAGAAACAATGACTTATGGTCTATGGTATCCCAGAAATTAGAATTTTCAGTTAACTGCTTATTCAGATACAGATTGGACAAACTATGCTGATGAGAGAAAAAGCACCAGTGGAGGAGCATTCTTCCTGGGTGACTCATTAGTAGCATGGTTTAGTAAAAAGAAAAGTTCCATTTCTTTATCAACTACAGAGGTAGAGTACATTGTTGCTACTACCTGTTGCACTCAGGTTTTATGGATGATTCAGACATTTGCAAACTTAGAGGTAAAATACGTTGCACTGATCCCAATTCATTGTGATAACACTAGTGCCATCACAGTGTGTCCAAGAATCCTATATTCCACTCCAAGACCAAGCATATTCCCATAAAATACCATTTTTTGAGAGAGCAAGTCACCAATCAAATTGTTTAGGTCTATTACATTCCAACCATAGAACAAATTGTAGACATCTTTACTAAACCCCTAGCCAAGACACCATTTGAATACCTCCGACAGAAGTTGGGTGCCATCCTGTCTCACACCTAAGAGAGTCCATCCTGTTAGGGGGAGTTTTGTATTGATTGAATATCTGATACCTCCTAAAAATACTACAACAGCTCAGGGGGAGCATGTTTTCTTTGACATTGATGTCAAAGAGGGAGAAAATGAGTGGTCCAGGCCGGATGCTACAATTGGAGGTCCAAATAGATTAGCACAATCATTCAGGGTTTCCATCAATGCCAAAGGGGGAGATTGGTGTGATTATCATTGATGGCAGGTGTGATTGTCATTGATGGAAAGATCAGAGTATGCAACGATGGCAAAACAGAGACAATGAAATCCCAGGAGGAGAAGCGACAGTGATCTTTGGATCCCATTGAGAATTCCTGATGAACATCAGATCTTAGCCCGAGGTCCGACCGGCGTTGGATCCAGGAGAACCTGCATGTTCTTTAAAAAGCAAGGTGAAGCGGGGTTACGAAATCCTGAAGGTAGGAAGAGAATTTCGGATACCGAGAGTTGGAAGAGTCAAGACTCTTCGTCATCAGGAGTCCTAGAATCACGAAATGCGAAACCCCAAAAACCCGAAACTCGAAATAGGCACACCAACAAAGAATTTTGCAGACCGGGAAATAACTCCATTTTAGAGTCCCAGATACCGGGAGTTGAAGTGTCGAAACATGTCATCACAGGAGTGCCGAAATGCCAAAACGTCGAAATGCGAAACGCCGAAATCCTAAAATAGGCACACCAACAAAGAGCTTCACAGACTAGGAAATAACTCTATTTCGGAGTCTCAGATACCAGGAGTTGAAGTGTCGAAACTCCTCACCATAGGAGTCCCGAAACAACAAAATGCAAAATGTCGAAATGTCGTTGATCCGACTCCATTTCGAAGTTTCAAATACTGGGACTTGGAGTTGTCAAGAACTCTCACATCAAGCATGTCGAAATCGCAATATGCGAAATCACGAAGAGATCTGGACTGTCAAATCATCAAGAGTGTGGACCATTGATACGACTCCATTTCAGAGGTTTGGATACCGAGAGTTGGAAGAGTCAAGAGTTGAGACTCTTCATCAAAGGAGTCCCAAAATTCCGAAATGTGAAATGTGAAAACACCTTTTTGGTGTAGGCCTTGGTCACCGCCAGTGGTCACATCATCAAAGAGCTCTAGAGAAGAGCTCGAAGAGACAAGCTCCATTTCGGAGTTTGGGACATGGAGAATCGAGACTATTCACCACAATAATGTCGAAATGCGAAATAAGCGCAAGATCCTACGGATCCAATCCAACGGTACAGGTGAATTTAAATATGATCGGAGGGCTACTATTGCACTTCAGAGTGTAACTACTAGAAATCACTGATGGCTTCTGCCAGAGGAATGAAACAGTTCTCAATGTGATCACCAAAGAAGATGGAGAGGCTCAAGGCATCTTCCAATGGAATGAAGACTATTCTTAGAGGTGATTGACAGATGGAAGAGTGTTGAAGCTTGTAACTACAATAGAGAGGATCAACTCGACTTTGATGGAGAAGACGAAGAGTCTCAACTGCCAGATAGGTGAAGGAATCTCAGCATAACACCCAATGATGATGGACGCATGGGTTTAACTGCCAGAGAAGATGAAGAGTTGCCATGATGATCAGGCAGAGCACTCAACATGGAGAGAGCATGTAGAAGCATGGCAAGATAACATGCACAAGGGGCATAGAGACTGTAAGAATGAAAAACAAAGAAGAGATGGGATGTTGTTGTTGAGGGGGATTCATGAGTGTAGAAGGTGGAGTGTGCAGCAGCTGAAATACCGAGAAGAGGAATGGTGCATCAAATGCATATGGTGCACAGAGCAGAAAAGGCCGAAGCACAGAAAGTGCAAGGCATGTGTGCAGCAAGATAGTGAGACACTAAAGGAAGGCTGAGGTGCTCTTGTAGAGAAAATAAAAAATCTCAAGAAGATGCAGACAAAGAGACATTGATACAGGAGAACAGAGAAACATAGCAGAACAGTGATAATCTTGGTAAGTCAATGATAAATATTGTATCACTGTGATAAATTCATAAATATAGCAAACTTTATATTTCATGGAGGTTGGGAGGCACTAGGGAGGACTTTTGTCCTCAGAGGTTCAAGTAGGTTCTTGAACACAGGGAGTTGTAGCTTCCATCTGGTTGCAGCCAGAGAAACATGGGAGACAGGGTGGCACAAGGGAGAATTGTTGTTCTCTATTGTATAGGTTGGTGTCTGTGTGTCTAGAAGTTGGTGCTTCCATCCAGTTGGAGCTGCAACATTTAGGGAGTTGGCGCTTCCTTCTAGTGGGTGCTAGAGAAACCAGGGAGTAGGTGCTAGAGAAAACAAAAAGTTGGTGCTCTCAGCAAGTTGCAGCTTGCAATACAGAGGTTGTAGCCTCACAATGAGTTGGAGCTCATATGTATGATAATGTACAGAATGTAAAGATTACTTATCATATAAAGAAGAAGAGGTTTTTACTCTTTATGAGTTTCCTCTGGAAATATCCATCTCTGTAGATTTCATATGTGACAATGATGTTGAATGTTCTATTGCTTACTTTCCTGCATTATTGTGATTGTTATTAAGTGCTCTTCAAAGAATTTAAAATAAGCATAATTGTTTAAGCACAGTAACAACCGATTCACCCCCCCTCTCAGTTTTCCAACATATAAGTCATCATATCAACCTTATACCTGGAGTCAGTTTTCCGAACAAAGCAGCATATCGATTGACGCCATAGGAAAATGAAGAAGTTAAGAGACAAATCCAGGACTTAATGGACAAATGATTGATTTGAGAAAGCTTGAGTCCATGAGTTGTTCCGATAGTGCTCAGCCCAAAGAAAGATGGAGGCTGGAGAATATGTACAAACTCAAGGGCGATCAATAATATTACCATCAGATACAAATTTTCATTACCAAAGATGGACGATTTGATGCATTGCTTGAGTTGAGCAAGCTTTTTTTCAAAGATTGATTTGAAAAGCAGATATCATCAAATTCAAATGAGAGAAGGTGATGAATGGAAGACAACATTCAAGAGGAATGAGGGGCTGTATGAATGGCTTGTCATGCCATTTGGCTTAATGAATGCGCCTAGTACTTTCATGAGGTTGATGAACGAAGTCCTAAAGGATTTCATTGGGAAATTCATCATTGTATATCTTGATGATATACTAATTTTCAGCAAAACAGAAGCAAAACACTTAAATCATTTAATTGCAGTAATGAGGAGATTGCAGCAGGAGAAATTGTTGATCAATATGAAGAAATCGTTATTTATGAGGACAGAACTCATTTATTTGGGTTTTGTTATCTCAGCAAATGAACTGAAAATGGATCCAGAAAAGATAAACGCAGTTAAGAATTGGTCATCGTCGAAAAGCGTGTTTGAAGTTTGAAACTTCCATGGTTTGGCTAGCTTCTACAGGAAGTTCATCCGAAACTTCAGTGGAATTAGCACACCAATGATGGATACGGTGAAGAAAAGATATAAATCTTTTCACTTGACGGAGGAAGCAGAGAAGAGCTTCAACCTGCTGAAGAAGAAGATCACTGAGCAACCAATTCTGGTTTTGCCAGATTTTAGCAAGACATTCCAGGTTAGGTGTGATGCGAGTGGATTTGCAATTGGAGCGATCTTGAGCCAAGACAACAGGCCGATCGCATACTTCAGCGAAAAATTGAATTAAGAGAATATTAAGTACTCCACATATGATAAAGAATTCTATGTAGTCATACAAGCACTAAAGAAATGGAGACACTATTTGGTTCCCAAAGAGTTTGTTTTGTACAGTGATAATCACGCTTTACAATTCGTGACTCGACAGGAGAAGTTGAACCAAAAACATGCTAAATGGGTTGAATACATGCAAAATTTTACTTTTGTGATTAAGCATATTTATGGAACTGCTAACAAAGTTGATGACACTTTGAGCAGGAAAAGTTTGCTTATGCAAGAATTCAGAGTCAAGACTTTAGGTTTTGATAACCTCAAAGAAATACAAGGATGACCCATATTTTAAAGAGGTATATGAGGCATCTGAGAATCCAATTCTCAGGGACAGAAGCCAATGGACTAAATACATGATCCAAGATGGATTATTATTCAGGGGAAATCGGCTATGTATTCCGAAATTCTCCATGAGGGAGAATTTGTTGAAAGAAAAACACAGCGGAGGATTGGCTGGACATTTTGGTCATGACAAGACGTTCTCAAAGTTGAATGGCTCATATTTTTTGCCAGGGATGAGGACAGATGTCAAGAAATTTGTGGACAGGTGCAGAATTTGCCAGCACACGAAAGGAAAAAGGCAGAACACAGGGTTATACCGACCATTACCCATACCTAAAAGGCCGTGGGACGCAGTGAGCATGGATTTTGTATTGGGACTGCCAAGAACACAGAAAGGATATGATTCAATCTTTGTAGTAGTCGACAGATTTTCAAAAATGGCACATTTCATACCATGCCAGAAAACCAGTGACGCAACTCATATTGTGAACCTGGTTTTCAAGGAAGTCGTCAGACTTCACACCTTGCCAAAGAGTATCGTGTCTGATCAAGATACCAAGTTCATAGGGAATTTCTGGAGGACCTTATGGAAGAAGTTGGGGACAAGTTTGTCTTTTAGTTCAGCATATCATCTCCAGACGGATGGACAGACATAAGTCATGAACAAGAGCTTGGGAGATTTTTTAAGAAACCTGGTCACTAAACACCACAGTCAATGGGATAACATTCTGCCATAGGCAGAATTCGCTTACAATGATTCACTCAATAGAAGCACAGGGTAGAGTCCATTCCAAATTGTATATGGAATGTTGCCAAGAGGAGTTTTTGAATTGAAAGATTCGGAACAAAATGAATTCAGGAGTGCTAGTGTAGAGGACTTTGTAGAAGGAATGAAGGAGTTTCACAACCAAATCAAGGAACGATTGCAGAGTTCAAGTCAAGAGTACAAGCGGAGAGCAGATCAAGACAGGCGAGAACTTCAATTTGAAGTTGGTGATCTGGTTCTTGCGTATTTGAGGAAGGAAAGGTTCCCAAGGGGAACATATAATAAACTGAAGATGAAAAAGATTGGACCGTGCAAGGTCATAAGGAAATTTGGGGAAAATGCATATGAGATTGAATTACCCGATGGGGTCGGAATCTCACCGATATTCAATGTTGCAGAATTGTACCCTTACAGAGCTGGAGAAGCAAGAGCAGAGGAAGAACGGAAAGAAATTCAATGGACAAAACAAATGCATGTAGCTATAGAGACACAGATGGAAAGCATAATTGACAAAAGGGTTAGCGAAAAGAACAGAAGAAAAGAGTATTTTGAATACTTGGTCAAATGGAAGGGACTTCCAGTTGAAGATACTAGTTGGGAGGATGAAGCAGTAATTCATAGGCATGGACAGACCGTGCAAGAGCTCATGAATAGGAGTTCATAAAAATTTTCAAGCGAGGGAGTATGATGCAGAAGCATCGTACAAAGCCAAAGTCGAAGCACGCACCTAGCCAAAGGAATAGTTGGACGCGCAGATGGGGAAAAGGAGCACGTTTTTATGAAAACGTTTTAAATTTTGAAATTTGAAGCATTAATGTAATAGCTAGGAAAAGGCGTACTTACATTTATGTCTTGGAGATATGAACAGATCTGGAGAAATTACTCTCATCTGTTGGGATGTATTAGGCATTTAAGTCTGTTAATGTAAAGTAGGTAGATTTAATTTAATAGATTAGACAGCATAGAAGCGTAGGAGGGAAAAAAAATACAGACACCCTCACCCTTGTATCATTGTAACTTTTGATGATTATTCAGAGTTCATAAGATGTAGAGCTGTAGCAGAGAGCTATAGAGAAGAACCCATGTATAGGAACACTTGAGTTAATATATGAAGATTTGACTCAACTTTACGGTGTTGTGATGCTTACTGTTTACAATTGTTGAATGGTATGTTTACAGTTGCTTTGTTTCTCTATTATTCTTTTATTTCAATGTTGTAGCATGTGTGTGATTTCATGTTGAATGTATGAAGTTTGAGAGAGGGGAAGAATGAGTTTCAATTGTTTCTCTTCCTGAGAATTCCTACAAAGAGTGCAGTGAACGTCCGCAAGGTGTGCGTTGACGAAGGTCTGAGTTTTATCTCAGAAAGCTCAGGAGAGATACTGTTGTTCTCATACCAGCTGAAGTGCAGGTGAAGCACAGAGCCATGCAAGGTGTGCACAGGCTGGTTGAAGCCTTAGAAATTATCAACTAAGGGGCAAGTTGAAGAACCATTGTTGCAAGGAGTGCACAGGGTCGGAGACACAAATAAAAAGAGGTTATTTGAAGGTTTTCCACAAGGAGTGTGAGCAGGGATCTTTTTGGAAGCTTGAGTTTATAAGTGAAAGATCATGAGGGATTCAACCTTTTGAAGTGTTCAAAGAGGGATGGAGGCCAAAATTGTCTCATAGAAGTTAAGTTTCGGAGGGAGAACGTCGAGTCGTTTAGACAGAAGTCCTTGAGGAGTGCATCTGGTGGTCATAATTCTCCGTGGAGAACTCGCGAAGTCGTGAGGACCGTCAGATCCAGAGGAGTTGTGAGGTGGTTAGGAGTTGGATGAATCTGCCACCCTGACATCAAGAATCAATGTGAATCATTGATCATGATCAGATTGAGTCATCAGATCATTTCGAAAATTTGGGATTCGTAAGTTCGGAGTGCAAACCAAAACCCTTGGTCACTCTAAAAATCAAATCGCGAAAGGGAGAATCAAGTGTGAAATTTCAGTATTTCGAGGTTCGGCATACAGGAAATTTTGATGACAAAGGATCAGGACCCTTGGAATTGAAACCCCCGAAGTCGCAAAATGTGACGTGCCTTTAGTAAGAAACATCGGCATTTCTTCATTTTGGGGTTCGGCATTTCGAAAACCCTGACGACAAGGAGCCGGGGCGCTTTGCACTAAAAACCCCGAAGTCACGAAATGAGAAGTGTCTTTGGAATGGAATCCCGACATTTTGACATTTCGGGGTCTGGGAAGTAGAGGAGATAAGTGATTTTTGGAACTGAGAGTTTCAAACTCCCGTTACGTGAAATCCCAAAAAAGGGTTGCTATTTCGAAATTTGGGAAATCATAAGGCAAGAGGAACGATTGTTGGGTCGCTTGCTCAAATATCGAAAAGCCGAACTTAGTGGCAATAGGCGGTGCACGTTGGAGCGGTCAACCCTTGTTGACGATTCACATTTCAGCATTTGTCAAGAGCTGTGGGGATATATCAGGACTCTCCAACTCCCGAAACCCGAAGTCCTTTGTGGCTCAAACAAAGGGTTTGATTAACCCTTGGCATGGTTTTAGTGAAGATCCTGTGCGAATCTCGGCCCGAGGGCAGGGGGTCTGCATCACTGTTGGTCCACATGCTCAGATCTGATGCCCAAGATCTGATCTCTTCTGCGCACTCTCTTAAGTGTATGGACGTGGATTGGATGGTCCTGATCTTCTCCGCGCAACTGACCTACGACTGTGGTTTTATTCTACCACTACTCCTCCTGAGCTTCGTAACATGGTCAAGTAGCCCATTGACACTCAGAAACATTTTGAGGTCTGAAATTAGTCCTTTATACATAATTTCTTCTCAAAACCTCGGTCCAAAGACCACTTATCCGGCCCATCCAAGCTTAGCATTGAAGACATGCTCTGATACCATATTGTAACGTCCCCAGTCATCAACCCACTGGCCAGGCAATGCTACTGCGCGGAAACAATCTCAATCTTATGTAATATGCATTTAAATGTAATTCAATACATTAACACATAGTAAACATATAATTACTACCATCATACAGAAGTAATAAAATCAACAGTAAACACCATCACAACGGAATGCATGATAATATAGTATCGCAGACCATCATCACATATAAATTAAGTACAACATTAATACTTATCTTGAAGCTATATGTAATTCACCAATTGCGTGCAGACCTTCCATGAACCTCCCAGCCTTAGACCGCATTGCGCATCACTCTTAGCAGTAGGTCACCCATGAGCTGGGACTAAGCTCCACCGGGTAGGGAAATCCTAGGCTAGGCAAGGTTGACGGGAGACACACAGTCACAGAGGAAGGATTCTCTCCAAGAGTCACTTACACCACTGCCCATAGACTCTCATTCCCCACATGCCTGTCCCACCTCAGGAGTATACACCTTCTCTGTCACCAAGACAGTCCTTTGGTTGCTTGATGCAGGAGCATCACCAACTCATCAAGCGAGCTAGAGTGGAAGTGGAAGATAGCTGGACAAGCCAGCACAAATTTTGAAAATGCCTTGAAGTTGTTGCGCGAACCATTAATGTGAAATTTTAATGAAGCACACTTGTATATTGTAATCGGGACCTTGAGCCTTTAGCTCTCGTTCTTAGTAGGTAGAAGCATTTAAGATAGTTAATGCAAGTAGATAGAATTTTAATTCTAGACTAGAAGGTTGTAGAGCGCAAGAGGCAAACAAGATATAGACACCCTCATTGTGCATTTGTAGGATTGATTATTGAATCCAGGAAGAAGAGCAAGAGCATGCAGAGAGCTGTGTAAAGAACACCCATGTACAGATATTTGAATTAATAGAAGAGCTGATTCAAATTCACGGTTATGTGTCTGTTCTCTGTGTATTGATGATTATGCCCATTTGATGTTTGCTTCCTGTTATACATTTGCTTTGATATGCTATGTATATGATTTCATGTCTGAATTGAAGTCTGAGAGGATAATGGAATGAGTTTCAATTGTTTCTCTATTTGAGCCAGAGATTCCTGCAAGGAGTACAGTCGAAGTTGTTCGCAAGGAGTGTGTTGACAGAAGGCTTAGGTAGTTTAGCTTTTGTTCCCATTCACCCACAGGTGCAGTTGGACATAGGAGCCGTGCAAGGAGTGCGCAGGCCAAGTGAAGTTCAGGGTTGCGAACCTGAGCACCAGCTGAAAGACTGCTACTGCAGGAGTGCGCAGAGTCGAGGAACTTTAACTCTTAGACGTGGTTAAAGGGTTGCCGCAAGGAGTGAGGGAAATAATTTCTTTCTGAGGACTTGAAAATCATGGAGAAACTCAGGAAGGATAGGCCTTGAGTTGTTGAAGAACAGTGCAGACAAGGGGTGCCTTGGAGGTTGGCGAGAAGTGTCGTAAGTTTGCACGCAGGTGGACAAGTCTTCGGAGAGGAGTACTTGGTCCATTTCATAGGATTCATTGGGAAAGATAGACGATCGGAATTCTCCGAGGAGAATCTGCGAAATTCCAAGGGTCGTTGGATCTTGTGGAGGTGCAGGGAAGGTACATGAGTATTCCCATAGGGTTCAAAGCGTAGGACAGATAGAGCCGTTGATCCCAGCCAGCCAGGACCGTTGGATTAATCGCGAAATCGCTTATTGGGATTTCGTGAGAGAAGAGTCGAAGATTTGGTAACGGGAATCGTGATATTGTGATACGCGATATCCCAACGGTTACATAAATAGTGTGGGCCATAGCTGAGTCGGTGAGGGGAGGACAGGTGGCACAAGCTATTGGGGTTTCGTGGCGAGAAGTCCCGATACAATAGCGTCAAGATTCGTGAAATTGCAAACCCCGAATTCCTGATAGAAGTGATGGGACGTTGAAAGGTCAACTCACACGCATGTCGGGCAATCGACATATCAGGAGTCGGGAATCGGTAAAACGAAGTGTTCGACATCGCGAGTAGCGAAATCACGATAGAGCAAGTCCCGATAGGAGAAGGGAAAGGTCAGCGTTGACTCATATCGGCATTCGGGGATTCGTAGAACCAACACTCGACCACTGACCTTTGAATTCGCGAAGTCACGAGTTCCGATCTCTCGACGAGCAAAGAGAGGGGGATCCCATGAGAGTTTTGTGGGTGCAGATTTCCCAATAGGGAAATAGAAGAACCTTAGAGTTCTTCGGGCCGTAGAAGAAGAGAAGATCATGTGAGCGGACGTGCCTGCGGGTGCGTGTTGCGTTAGCTTGGTATCAGAGCTTAGAAAGGTTCTTTGCTTTTTGTAGCAGAGAAGAGGAGAATTCGCCATGCTGCCGAGAAGAGATAGGCAGTCACCCGATCCAGAGGATAGGGAAATGCTGCGAAGAAGAGGTCAACAAATGGTAGATCCATCCATAGAGAGACAAATGCGTGATCTCCGAGCTAGACTCGAAGACATGGAGACAGCGCAAAGACGCACAGTTAGTGCCGGGGATCTGAGTGATTCTGAGAGTGAAGTTGAGGCCGAACACAAAGAGGAAGTTGCAACCGAAGATGCATCAAACGAGTGTTTGATCAAATCTATTGCAAGGATGGGTGCAAAAGCAAAGATGGACATTCCAGTTTACGAGAGAAACTTAGATGCAGAGGAGCTTCTAGACTGGATTAGAGCTCTGGACACATACTTCGACTATGAATACGTCGAAGAAGACAAGAAGGTGAAGCATGTTGTCACTAGATTGAAAGGACATGCAGCATTGTGGTGGGATGAACTACAAGCTGACAGATACTGCAAGGGAAAGAAGAAGATCAAGAGCTGGGACCGAATGATCGCGGAGATGAAAGAAAAATTCATTCTGAGGGACTATCAAATTTATCAGTTCAGGAGGATGCAGAACCTGAGATAGAAAATGATGACAGTGAAGGAATACACTAAGGAATTCTACAGACTGAACATCAGGGTAGGTCATCAGGAGAGCGATGATGAAAAAGTCGCCATATATATGAATGGTCTGAGATACGACATTCAGGATGAGATGAGCATGGTAACCATCCGAACGGTGGAAAATGCTTATCATATGGCTCTGAAAGTTGAGGAAAAGTTGAGCCGAAAGCAGATTCAAAGGGGCCGAGGCAAAATCCAACCCAGAGGCAAATCAGTTGCCCAGGATAGAAACCAAAAGCCCAAAGAGGAATGGAAGAAACCTCAAGTTAAAGTTGAGAGAGGTGGAACCTCACAGAGAGGGTCATATGTTGAACAGTGAGGGTAGCATAATGAGTAGAGAGGAGATTATGCTGACAACAACACTTTTCCTCGTACCAGAGGTAGAGGAAGAGGAAGAGGTGGAGTAATCACATGCTTCACATGCGGGAAGAATGGGCACAAGTCTTATGAGTGTCCAGAGAAAAATAAAGAAATTGGAGAAGCTCACATCACCAAAGCACAGAGGCGAGATGTTGAGGCAGAAGACACTGAAGGTGGAAGATCGCTCATGATGCGAAAAGTCCTTTTGACACCCGAGAAAGAGGTGGAAGGTTCAGTCCAAAGGACCAGACTTTTTAGGACTGCTTGCAAGACCAAGGACAGGGTATGCAAGGTCATTGTGGACAGCGGTAGCACAGATAATCTCGTTTCTACAGAAATGGTAGAGACGCTGGAGCTGGAGACGACTGATCATCCAAGCCCATACAGAGTTTCGTGGCTACAAAAAGGACACCGGGTAACTGTTACTAAACAATGCTTGGTTGAATTCAAGATAGGAGGATATAATGATAAGATCTTATGTGATGTTATTCCTATGGATGTTTGTCATCTATTGCTAGGTAGACCATGGCAATATGATAGAAATGTGATTCATAATGGTCGGATGAACACATACACCCTAGAGAAGAATGGGAGGACACAAATGTTTCTTCCGATAAAGAATAAGGAGGTGAAGCCGGAAGTAAGCAACACAGTACTTCTCATGAGTGGGAAGGAACTCCTTACCGAGGTTAAGAAGAAGGAGGATCCACAATTCATTGTGGTCAGAAAACCGAGGATTGTTTTGACCAGCACAAGAATGGATGATTTTCCAGAGGAAGTTCAGGAACTGTTGGAAGAGTTCGCTGACATCATAGTGGACGAACTACCTCGTTTGTTGCCACCGATGAGAAGTGTGAGTCATCATATTGATCTCATACCAGGAGCCAGTTTTCCAAATAAAGCAGCGTATAGATTGACGCCGCAAGAGAATGAAGAAGTTAAGAGGCAAGTCCAGGAGCTATTGGACAAAGGTTTGGTCAGGGAAAGATTGAGCCCATGTGCTGTTCCAACAATACTCAGTCCGAAGAAAGAAGGAGGCTGGAGGATGTGCACTGATTCAAGGGCGATCAAAAAAATAACCATCAGGTACAGATTTCCATTGCCGAGGATGGATGATCTGATGGATTGCTTAAGTGGAACAAAATATTTTTCAAAGATTGATTTGAAAAGCAGATACCACCAGATTCGCATGAGAGAAGGTGATGAATGGAAAACAGCATTCAAAACAAACGAGGGTTTGTATGAATGGCTTGTTATGCTGTTTGTCTTAACAAATGCGCCAAGTACCTTTATGCGATTGATGAACGAAGTTCTGACGGAGTTCATCGGGAAATTTGTCATCGTGTATTTGGATGACATACTGATTTACAGTAAATCAGTGGCAGAGCACCTAAAGCATTTGGCTACAGTGATGCAGAGACTACAGCAGGAGAAGTTGTTGATAAACATGAAAAAGTCCTCATTCATGAAGGCCGAACTCATTTATTTTGGAATTGTTATTTCGGCAAATGAGTTGAGGATGGATTCAGATAAGGTGGAGGTAATCAAGAATTGGCCATCACCAAAGAATATCTTTGAGGTGAGAAGTTTTCATGGGTTGGCTAGTTTCTACCGAAGGTTCATTAGAAATTTCAGTGGAATCAACGCAGCGATGATGGGTACAGTGAAGAAGCGGCATAAATCTTTTCACTGGACAGTAGAGGCTGAAAAGAGTTTCAATTTGTTAAAGAGGAAGATTACGAAACAACCAGTTTTGGTGTTGCCGGATTTCCAGAAGACATTTCAGGTGAAATGCAATGCAAGCGGATTTGCAATCGGAGCAGTCTTGAGTCAGGAAGACAGGCCGATAGCATATTTCAGCGAGAAGCTGAATGAGGCGAAGGTGAAGTACTCCACGTATGATAAAGAGTTTTATGCTATCATACAGGCATTAAAGAAATGGAGACATTACTTGATACCCAAAGAGTTTGTATTGTACAGTGATAATCATGCATTACAGTTTGTGATTCAACAGGAGAAGTTGAATCAGAAACATGTCAAATGGGTTGAGTATATGCAGAATTTCACTTTTGTGATAAAACATATTTCTGGTACTGCTAACAAAGTTGTTGATGCTTTGAGCAGGAAGTGTTTGTTGTTGCAGGAATTCAAAGTCAAAACATTGGGTTTTGATGATCTCAGGAACATGTACGCAGATGATCAGGATTTTGGAGAGGCATATGAAGTAGCTGAGAATCCAGTTCTCAAAGATAGCAGCAAATGGGCCGAATACATGATCCAAGAAGGATTGTTGTTCAGAGACAATCAGTTGTGTATTCCAAAATGCTCCATGAGAGAGAATCTGCTGAAGGAGAAACACAGCGGAGGATTGGCCGGACATTTTGGCCATGACAAAACGTTTGCAAAGCTGAGAGAATCATACTTTTGGCCAAGGATGTGATCAGAGGTCAAGAGATTTGTAGACAGATGCAGAATTTGCCAGCATTCGAAGTGGAGAAAGCAGTATGCAGGTTTATATCAATCGTTGCCCATACCTGAGAGGCCGTGGGATGCGATTAGCATGGATTTTGTGTTGGGGTTACCAAGAACACAAAAATGTGTTGATTCAATCTTTGTGGTAGTGGATAGGTTTTCCAAGATGGCACACTTCATTCCATGTCAGAAGACCAACAATGCGACTCACATCGAGAACCTGTTTTTCAAAGAGGTCATTCGACTTCATGGGTTGTCGAGGAGTATAGTTTCGGATAGAGACACGAAATTCATAGGGCATTTTTGGAGGACCTTATGGAATAAGATGGGAACTAACTTGTTGTTTAGTTCAGCGTATCATCCGCAGACGAATGGACAGACAGAAGTGGTGAATAGAAGTCTGGGAGACTTGCTGAGAAGCTTGGTGACAAAGCACCATAGCAGTTGGGACAATATATTGCCACAGGCAGAATTCGTGTACAATGACTCAGTCAACAGGAATACAGGGCAAAGTCCATTCCAGGTTGTCTATGGCATGCAGCCAAGAGGAATTTCTGAACTGAGGGATTCAGAACAGACTGCAACTAAGAGCACTAGTGCAGAAGAATTCGTTGAGGCAATGAAGGAACTTCACAGCCAGGTGAAGGAGCGGTTGCAGAACTCAAGTCAGGAGTATAAACGCAGGGCAGATCAGCATAGAAAACAACTTCAGTTTGAGGTTGGTGCTCTGGTTCTGGCACATTTGAGAAAGGAAAGGTTCCCAAGGGGAACATACAATAAGTTGAAGATGAAGAAAATTGGGCCATGCAAAGTCTTGAAGAATTTCAAGACAAATGCTTACGAGATTGAATTACCCGATGGGATCAAAATTTCTCCGATATTCAATATCTCATATTTGTACCCATATAAAGCTGGAGAAGCAAGTACTGGAGATGAGCAGTCAGAGGTTCAGTGGCAAAAGAAGATGCCAGTTGTAGAGAAGCCGCAGATGGAATGCATACTGGACAAGAGAGTGGGTAAGAGAACCAGGCGAAAGTAATACTTTGAGTATCTGGTCAAATGGAAGAATCATCCAGTTGAAGATGCCAGCTAGGAGACTAAAGCAGAGATACAAAAGCATGGGCAGACCGTGCAGAAGCTCATGGACAGGAGCCCATGAAAAGTTTCAAGCCGAGGAGTATGATGCAGGAGCATCACCAACTCATCAAGCGAGCCAGCACGAAAGCGGAAGACAGCTGGACAAGCCAGCACAAATTTTGAAAACACCTTGAAGTTGTTGCGCGAACCATTAATGTGAAATTTTAATGAAGCCCACTTGTATATTGTAATCGGGACCTTGAGCCTTTAGCTCTCGTCCTTAGTAGGTAGAATAATTTAAGATAGTTAATGCAGGTAGATAGAATTTTAATTCTAGACTAAACAGTTGTAGAGCGCAAGAGGGAAACAGGATATAGACACCCTCATTGTGCATTTGTAGGATTGATTATTGAATCCAGGAAGAAGAGCAAGAGCATGCAGAGAGCTGTGTAAAGAACACCCATGTACAGATATTTAAATTAATAGAAGAGCTGATTCAAATTCACGGTTATGTGTCTGTTCTCTGTGTATTGATGATTATGCTCATTTGATGTTTGCTTCCTGTTATACATTTGCTTTGATATGTTGTGTATATGATTTCATGTCTGAATTGAAGTCTGAGAGGATAATGGAATGAGTTTCAATTGTTTCTCTATTTGAGCCAGAGATTCCTGCAAGGAGTGTAGTCGAAGTTGTCCGCAATGAGTGCATTGACAGAAGGCTTAGGTAGTTTAGCGTTTGTTCCCATTCACCCACAGGTGCAGTTGGGCATAGGAGTCGTGCAAGGAGTGCGCAGGCCAAGTGAAGTTCAGGGTTGCAAACCTGAGCGCCAGCTGAAAGACTGTTGTTGCAAGAGTGAGCAGAGTCGAGGAACTTTAACTTTTAGATGTGGTTAAAGAGTTGCCGCAAGGAGTGCGGGCAAGAATTTCTTTCTGAGGACTTGAAGATCGTGGAGAATCTCAGGAAGGATAGGCCTTGAGTTGTTGAAGAACAGTGCAGACAAGGGGTGCCTTGGAGGTTGGCGAGAAGTGTCGTAAGTTTGCACGCAGGTGGACAAGTCTTCGAAGAGGAGCACTTGGTCCATTTCACAGGATTCATCGGGAAAGATAGACCATCGGAATTCTCCGAGGAGAATCTGCGAAATTCCGAGGGCCGTTGGATCTTGTGGAGGTGCAGGGAAGGTACATGAGTATTCCCATAGGGTTCAAAGCGCAGGACAGATAGAGTCGTTGATCCCAGCCATCCAAGACCATTGGATTAATCATGAAATCGCCTATCGGGATTTCGTGAGAGAAGAGTCGAAGATTTGGTAATGGGAATTGCGATATTGCAATACGCAATATCCCGACGGTTACGTAAATAGTGTGGGCCACAACTGAGTCGGCGAGGGGAGGATAGGTGGCACAAGCTATCGGGGTTTCGTGGCGAGAAGTCCCAATACAATAGCGTCAGGATTCGCAAAATCACGAACCCCGAATTCCCGATAGAAGTGACAGGACGTTGAAAGGTCAACTCGCACGCATGTCGGACAATCGGCATATCGGGAGTCGGGAGTCGGTAAAACAAAGTGTTCGACATTGTGAGTAGCGAAATCGCGATAGAGCAAGTCCCAATAGGAGAAGGGAAAGGTCAGCGTTGACTCATATCGGCGTTCGGGGATTCGTAGAACCAACACTCGACCATTGACCTTTGAATTCACGAAGTCGCGAGTTCCGATCTCTCGACGAGCAAAGAGAGGGGGATCCCACAAGAGTTCTGTGGGTGCAAATTTCCCGATAGGGAAATAGAAGAACCTTAGAGTTCTTCGGGCCATAGAAGAAGAGAAGATCCTGTGAGCAGGCATGCCTGTGAGTGCGTGTTTCGTCACTGCTAAACCTCCCTTGCCTTGGGCTTCAGCAACAGAACGGACCGGAAGTCTCTGAGCTCTATGGCAGCTACAAGACCCCCTTCCAAGAGTTCTCACTTCCTCCGCGCACTTTCTCACCTAGAGAAAGTCACTCACAGGCTTGGCAACCTGCCTCTTCAACCGCAACCAGCTTCCTCTCTTGGAGAGAGTTCTACACACAGGTCAGACAACCTGTTTCCTTCAACTCGAGTTCCAACATAGTCAGGGCACCCGTAAGACTCAGCACGAACACTCACAACGACCAACAAGCCACAAACAGTCTAGAACTGCATGACCACAACAACCCACTAGAACAACAGGCACTGGTTCCCGAAATGGTGACAGTCAGGTGCTATAGCACAGCAAGGCTCGACAACTACAAGATGCGACAGGTTTCTCAACAAACAACACAAGAGACAAGACTCATGGCTCTGGGTTCAGGAATCCATAGGAGCGCACAGGGCCAATCATAGAGGCCAAATGCGTTAAGGAGGAGGGTAGAGGAATTGGAGGTCGAATGGTGGTCTCCCGATCATGGATGGATGAATGCAGACGCCCAGAATGACAGAGTGAGGAGCGAACCCCCTCCATGACTGATTTTTGCAACCTTTAACTGCATGTGCCTGGGCCGACACATTTCGCCCATGAAGCTGCATGCGCTCCCCTAGCATGCGTTCCTCTCCAGGAACTTAGGACAAAACATATTTTTCACAGGTCTTTTTGGAATAATATTAAATATTATTCCCAGGGACTTAAGCCCCTAGGCCCAACACTTAGCCTCTCTTTCCAACCTTCCAGCCCCCAATCTCTTACCCACTCTATGGAATCTTATTCCTCCATCATTCATTCATCGTGGTCGGTCCACACACAGAGATGTTATTGTATTAATACTGTGCATAATTACATGTACAAAAATAAGGCTCCTGGCCCTCAACACTTAGGCTCCCTGGCCTAAATAACACATAAGCCCACTAGCTTATATAAACTTGGCTCACCAGCCTATAAAACAAAATTACAATTCATAATACAATTGGAGAACGTCCTAGGGGTATTACAGTAGCCCTACACCATCAGATGGCTCCGCCAAGGAAGAAACATCCGCGTTAGCCACAATGTCGCCTGGCATACGACATCAAGCCCTTCAAAGATAAGGTATTGTGAGATGTTTCCCCTCTCGAAGTTTGTAATGTTCTTTTGGGCCAACCATATTTATGGAAACACCATGTTGTATATGAGTCTAGGCCTCGCAGTGTTATTATTACTTTGAACAAGAAATTGTACAGGATACTGGAGGCAGACCCACCTAGTGATATTTCCTTGATCTCTGCTAAGCAACGCAGGAAGGTCATGTATCAGACAAAGAAGTTTGTCTTCTTTTTTATTCGCTCTCAGAATGAGCGAAAGATCGTAGCCACATCAAAGGTCTCTGCAGCCGACCTCTCCACAAAACAGAGGCAAGTGGATAAGGTCATGGAAGCATACTCGGATATCTTCTCCTCGCCTACCAGGGTACCTCTACACTGTCAGGTCAAGCACCCCATCGATCTGACCCCCAATGCACTGCTTCCCAGTGGGCTAGTCTACCGTCGCTCTCTGTTAGAGAATGAGGAGATTAAGCAACAAATTCAATAACTACTCCACAAGGGGCACATCCGTCCCAGCTCATCACCCTACGGGGGCCCAATTGTGCTAGTACATAAGAAAGATGGAACCTGACAACTCTGCATTGATTACCAGGATCTGAATAAAATCACAGTCAGAAACTGGTACCCGATTCCCCGAATCGACGACCTCCTTGATCAGCTCATGGGGGCCAAATACTTCAGTAAGATTGATCTGAAGTCTGGATACCACTAGGTCCCGATAGAACAGACAGATGTATGGAAGACCGTCTTCAATTCAAAGGAAGGTCTTTTCTAATGGTTGGTCATGCCCTTTGGCTTGAAAAATGATCCAACCACTTTCATAAGAATGATGGACGATATCCTACGACCATTCACCAATACTTTTGTAGTGGTGTATCTGGATGACATTCTCATTTACAGCAAGACTTGGGTAGAATACTTGCAGCATATTCAATAGGTTATGCACACCCTGTGGTAGCACAAGCTATACGCCAACTTGGAAAAATGCTCCTTCGACATGGACATTTTCCATTACCTTGGGCTACATCGTTGATCAACATGGTGTACATGTGGATCTAGCAAAGATTCAAGCCATCCGTGACTAACCAACCCCAACCACACTCACTGAGCTTCAGAGCTTATTGGGCCTTGCCAATTTCTATCGCAAGTTCATGTTGGGATTCTCCCATATTGCATGGGCCCTCAGCGAAGTAACCAGAGATGGTGGTAAAGCGAAATTTGTGTGGGGCCGGTACCAATAACAAGTGTTCGATGATTTGAAGTAGCACTTGTGCTCAGCCCCAACGCTTTCACTACCGGACCTGCAACAACCCTTTGAGATCGAGACATATGCTTCAAACTATGTTGTGGGCATCATTCTCACACAGCACAGCCACCCCGTGGCCTATCATAGTGAGACACTATCAGATGTTGTCTGTAAGTACCGTACTTACGACAAAGAAATGTACTCCATTGTGCAAGCATGTCGCCAATGGAGACATTACATTCTTGGGAAGGAGAAAGTCATCCACACTGATCATAAGCCACTGCAGTTCATGCAGACACAAAGTAAATTACAGAATGACCGCCATCAGAAGTGGTCCACATACTTGCAGAAATTCCACCTCAACATCAAGTATAAAACAGGAAGCACAAACCACGTCGTTGATTGCCTCGACAGACCGCCAATCGCGACACTCACCATGGTGCTAGACTCTCGCGGCCATGAGACCTCTGGATGGCCCCATCTCTATGAGACAAACTTGGACTTCGCCACCACCTACCAAATGTTGGGCGCAAACGCAGTTGTTGCTCATTTCCATCTTTAGGATGCATTGATGTGTCGTCTAGGCCATATCTGCGTTCCATCAAGCGAGAGAGAGAAGTTGATATGGGAAGTCCACTACAGTCGGGTGGAAAGAAACTTCAGCATCGAAAAGACAGTGGCAATGCTGCAGAAACATTTCTACTGGCCGAAACTTCGACTGGAGGGCAACAAGTATATCAGGTCCTGCACTTCCTGCGCTATTGTCAAACCGACCACTAAGAAACAGGGTCTGTACACCCCTCTTCCTACTCCTGACTAGCCATGGGAATCCATCTCCATAGACTACATGTCGGGTCTCCCATCCACCAAGCGGGGAAATGACTGTGTTTTTGCGGTTGTTGATCATTTTTCTAAGATGGCAATTATGGCCGCCTGCAAGAAGAGCATCACAACAAAGGCCACTGCCAAGCTCTTCTTTGAACAAGTCTGGGTACATTTTTGAATCCCACAAACCATTGTCTCAGATAGGGATAGTTGATTTCTCAACACATTTTGGTCGAGCCTCTAGTCACCGCTGGACACCAAGCTCAACAAATCCACGACCTTCCACCCCCAGATAGATGGCCAAACCGAGGTCGTAAATTGAATGATTGTGCATATCTTGTGCATGTATAATTCCAAGAACCCTCGCACATGGGATGAGAGGCTTCCCTATGTCCAACATAACTACAACCAAGCACTGCGTAGCTCAACTGGCCACAACCCCTTTCAGGTGGGGTTGGGATTCCAACCATTGGGTCCCATAATGTTGCACTACCCCTTGCAATCACCTCGACCGACTCATCTCCTGCTCCAACTGAAGCTGACAGAGCCACCTGGTTCATTGAGTGGATCCATCACATCCACCAACAGGTTCAGGATATCCTACAGAAGTCCAATGACAAGTACAAGCAACGCCATGATCAACATCAGGTGCCACATAAGTTTCAGGTGGGCGACAAAGTTTGGTTGCATTTGCAGAAAAAATGCCTTACCAGACCCCATCGGAAGCTTCGCCCACTCCATTATGAGTCGTACACCATCACCAAGTTTGTAGGTGATAATTCTTTTGAGCTCAACATTCCTCATTTCCTTAGCCTGCACTTAGTGTTCAATGTGGATCTCCTTCGACCTTATTTTCCACCATTATTGGACACCTCAAAGATAGCAGAATAGCTGACACCAACAGATCTCAACCCCGACTGCATACAACATGCATCCAATGATCAGATTGTGGACAAACAGGTCAAAGGCACTCGCCAACAAAGGATCCAGCTTTATCGAGTTGTCAAAGCAGGGCAACTCCTGCACCAAGGCAAGTGGCTCACCCAGGGCCAAATTCAGCAGAAATTTCCTCATCTAACGGGGGCAGTCAACGCAATGGAGACCATTGCTTCCTAAGGGAGAAGGATTGATCCAAATGGATGTCGATGGCCTCCCACCTATTCCAACTGACTCATTTTGGCAATTTTCCAGTTCGACAGTTTTTTTCCTAGTTTTCGAGTCCCTCACTTCTATGGCCGTTTTAAGGCCCTAAACAACGTTTTTAGGGCTTGCCACAAAAAATATGTGTAGTCCTCAGATAGACCTTTCCAACGGGCTATCATGCACCTAAAACGAAGATCGTATGCAAAAGTTACGACCCCGAGAAGTTGATGTACTAACTTACCCAAACAGGGCCCACATGACTTTTGGCATTTCATCTCTTAGGGTTAGGTTTTTGAATGTCTAGGGTTTTTAACATTCTTGTTTATTGTAAAAAGGCCTTGAGAGCCTCATTGTAATCATCTTCTTGTGAATGAGCACAGCCGTCACATCTCTTCTCAGAGATAAACCGCCACCATTCTAGCAAGCTTGTTTTTCGCTGCATTTTACAGTTTCAACTTATTTCCTTATTGAATAGAAACCAGTGTTACTGTATATCTGTTATTATATGTTAAACATCTTTTGATAATAATCCATATTCATTTTGTTCTTTTCATAAAATATAGATCAACCAATGGTACATGTACCTGTACCTAGTAAGTTTGGAGTTGAAGAAGCAAGTGGGAGGCTCGAATATCGAAGAGATAGGTTGTCATACCCGTAGTCGAAGAAGCGGGTTGTCGGGCCCGTGAGCATTCTTTCCATGTGAGAGAACTGCTGGGAATTAATTCCCAAGGTGTCAAGCTACAGCTACAAGTCTCTAAGACTCCTTGTACGACATGTTGCTAAAGCCCCGGAAGAGAAGTGAGGAAACCAAGGGACCGTTGAACAAAGAAGGGGCACACTTCTTGAGGTGGGACAAGCATGTGGGGGAAGAGGGATTGTAGGCTAGTTGCTAGAGGCCAAGATGCGGCTACAAAGCTCTGAGAGTCCCAGTTCGGCTTGTTGCTAAAGCCCCAGAAGGGAAGTTGGGCAACCGAGGGACTATTGAGCAGAGAAGGGCACACTTCCTGGGGTGGGACAGGGATGTGGCGGATAAGGGACTATAAGTTGGTTGCTAGACGCCAAGCTGTTGTTATAGGGCTTTGAGATTCCATGTTTGGCTTCTTGTTGAAACCTCGGAAGGAAAGTGGGGCAGCCGAGGGATTGTCGAACAGAGAAGGGGCACAATTCTTGGGGTGGGACAGGCATGTAGGGGATGAGGGACTGTACGCTAGTTGCTAGAGTTTGCCCCTGAAGCTGATAATTGTTGTTGATTGATAGACCTTAAGACTAACTTAGAACTTCCTTAGCCCAGATAGAGTTTAGCCCCAGCTCAGAGGTAACCCACTACTGAGATTACGAGTAGTATGGTCTATGGTTGGGAGGAAAGTGGAAGGTTTGCACGCAGTTGGTGTTTAATTCACTAAAGACAAATGTCTTTATGTGTTTTAGCAAATGCTATATTATGAAATATAATGTTTTATTATGGAATTTCTATTGTTTATATGTATGAATTATTATTGTTGTATGATGTTATTATTCTCCTTAACTTTGTTCATATGAAGAACATATCATTATATTTAATGGTATTTTAATGGTATTAGAGTGGTAAAAGAAAGAATTTTGCGTGGCCTGGCCCAACCTAGGTGGTTAGGTACATTACATATTGTAAGGTAACAAACACAATTTTCCAATGCAAACATATCCTAGTATTGCAAGGTAAGAAACACAATCTTTCTATGCGAGCCACTAGAACTTGTAAACCAAAGTGACCCAATACACTGAAACAGGCTCAACAAATTTGACCCAAGAAAGAAAAAACCCAAACTCTGCTTGAATGGGTGGTTGATTCAGAGAATGGTAGAGCGCCTAAACTCTCCTGTCGTCCTTGTTGAGGTTGCTCACCTGTTTCTGCGGAGGGGAGGATTATAAACCTTGTTTCTTCTTCCCAACCCGTAGCTAGAAAGGGCAGACCTCGAAATAGGAAAAATTCTGAACAAGGATCAAGCAATTCAGACTCTCAATTTAAAAAAAGAGGGAATACGTATTCTGAGCGAATAAAGTAACCGACGCAAAAATACGAGGAACATCACCCTACAGCTGTTCATAAGAATTAGGAGATGGAAAGTTTAGGCAGAATGCAGAGGACACCTTTCAAAGAACTTGATAATGAAGAAACTTTTTCACTTTGCCTGCAAAGATCCTCTTTGTACTCTAGGTAGGATATCTCTGCAATTACTAAGGAGTGGGTAGCCAGAGACCTTCATGCAGGAAATCTTAAAAAAAGGGTATCATTATCACATCACATGGTGAGAGAATTGATTCTCTGACCCATAAGGTGAACAATCTAATTCAGGTTATAAGTGGCAAACGGCATTACAGAACTGGAAGGTTGGACAGTCTTTTGAACAAATTAGTGTAAAGTAGATTTCTGAAGTCCTTAGTATGATTCATTAGGATCAAGGTTACAGTAAAGATCACCAAACTCAGTTTAAAGAACATTTGAACTACATTGTGATTTAGTGCGTGGCGAGAGATACAGTTATAGAAATGGAGTAGTTGCTATCTCATTTCTGAAAGCACTTAGGTGGAAGCTTCTTTGCAGATGGTCCTTGTCCATGGACCATAAGTACCCGGAATAAAGGTTAAAAAGAGTTTGTAGAACCATGCAAGCGCAAAA
>ML794275.1:0-13356 GCA_009831015.1 Picea engelmannii
ATCACTTCACTTTATTATTTACCTTTTAAAATCTCTTAAACCACTTTGACTACTTTGACCTTTTGGGGCTTCTAGATGACATATGAGGGTCCTCCAACTTCGTAAAGCCATAAATCTCAAACCGTGAGGAGTTATGTGACATTATACATACCACTAGAAATGGCATGACATGTACTATCCATATAGAATAGTATTATCAGAAAATATATCATAACTCATACCGTTACCTATCAAACAAACTTGGGTCCATTACCCAAACCTGGGGTCTCCAACTTCTCATGACCATAACTCTCTAACTGTGAGGAATTATGTGACGTTCCACATACCATCGAAAATGACATGACAAGCACTATCCATATAAGATATTTTCCCTGACAAATTCACTTTCCTTCATCTCATTATTCCATAATTAAGCATGGGTTCTCTTACTCCACAAAGTGTCTTCCCGTGAGGGCTTTCACCATAAGGGGACCACTTTGGAGTTCATCCATATTTACTTCTTATCAACCATGAAAAAAAAATAATGAGTCATATTTACATCAAACAATATTGAGTCCATTACCCAAACCTTTGTGCTACGGGGCTTTCTTCAAGGATTGATATCAATGACAACCAACCTTAATCAACAAACGTGCCAAAAGAACACTCACGCCTCACGAAAGGATGTCTTGTAGAATTAAAGAGTCAAAATTTCTCATTGGATGTAATCCAGAACGCATAAGATGTCACTGATCGGAGTTGCAGGGGATGTGCAGTACGACCATTCCAATCTCATTAAACTCCCGAACTTCCATTATTGACGAATGATGGTTGAAACGCTTGGTGATACGGATTTTGGAGGCATTTAATGACTTCCTTACTATGGTATCCGACCTTTTGGGAGCATACACATGCATGCTCAACTCTGGTGTCTTTTCTCGACCCCAAAGGTCGAGCGACTACCATAACAGTTCCAATGCTCATATTCTCCGTACTCAATTTTCCACACTGACGTGACTCATTTAAACTAAAGAGGAGCAACAACGTGGATAAAATACATCGCAGGTCATACAAAGGAGCAACTGGGATCACGTAAGTATTAAACGATCAAGACTAACGAGCTCCACAGGTATGTACCGATCCATTATGTTTGTTGGTACCTTATATCATATTGCTTGATCATTAAACTATATCAACCTTGATTGCAGGACTGATAACCCAATTACCGAACAAATCTTGCTTTGTGATCTCGCCGATGAACTCGAAAGAAACACCAAAGCAGAATTGACAAAGTGATGAAAGATGCCGGTCTCCCTGAGTTTGGCACCCCCGAAAATTTCATCGACCTGAGCGACGTGGTCAAGCTACATGCCGAACAAGATGCACTATGGACCGAAGAGTTCACAAAGATAGTCGATGCGAGGCCAGGGCAAGTTTGATAATTCGCAGAACATTCGATCAGATCCTGAACCATGCTACAACAAATAAACTCCAGTTTAGTAAAGTACCAATCACATGAAGTAGACATCAAGGGAATATATGTGGCCCCGATGGAACAACATATATTTCCATGGGCCCAAACTTGTGAAGAATTGTTTTTCAGCTAGACTGAATATGAGAGAAGTCACCCTTTCCAAGAAGTATCTTAGGATGACTGTTAAAGAAGTTGTTAGAAGATAATGCCACGTGGTGATTTTTGTTTTGTTTAAACTGCACTTCGCCTTTAGTTTTAGTTAAAAATTTATGTTATAAATAAAGACATCAACCAATTAGCAAAGGGTTGATGGTTGTTGTAAGAACTCTTTCCTTTTGGTTGTTAAGAATTATTTTGAGACCGCTATGAATTGAGAAGTCCTTTTGGACCAAAGACAAGCTATTTTCATCAGATGCATGTGATTGGACTTGGAGAAGAACTACTTCCTATCCTATTTCATGAATGATGTAGTAATGAGTAAGAGTAATTAATTCTATTTTCAAGTTATCTAGTGCAATGTCTTGATGTTCTTTTCTTTAATGATGAAGATAAATCGTTGTGTTATTATGTGATGCACGGTTATGGTAGATGAATTATTTTTCTTGCCATTATCTATTACATATGTTCTTTTTTTTTTCTGATATTTAGTTTCTCAGACAGTGATTGGATGCTCACATGGTTAATGTATTAGTACTAGGCCTGTGGTATAGAGTAATTGTCTGCATGTTGAGAAGCGGGTTATCCCAAGCTTAACCTCTTCCCTAGTAGTTAAAACTTAATCCTTTTGTTTGTAAAGTTGGTTTATAATGGCTTGCATATCTCATATCAGCCCCACCCAAGAGAAAATACAGAATAAAATAGTCTTAACTGAAGGAAGAGCCTTCACAAGAAAACACAAAATCCCATCGATAAATTGGTCGGATCGCAAGATCTGGAGAACCATTCCATTTTACACATTGCAGAGTCTAATTGGGCCTCAGTGGTGGGTTTGGTTCCTACTGTTGAGTCAAGGGATTTAGGACCCATCAACAAAATTGGCACTAGAAGGAGGGCCTGAGAATGAATGGCTGAATATATATTTTATCTATCATTTCAAACAACCTATAGATTCATAATAGCCCACATGCATGGATAGTCCTTCACAAGACAACCCACACACGTTGAGTATTCCTGAAACAGATAACTCACCCCATCCCGAAAAAGAACCTTTTTCACCCTGAAATACCTTACACCCTTCCTCACGAGGAAGTGAATCAATTAAGGAGAATCACTAGAAGGTACGCTTGCCAGATCGGTGCGTTGTCCTTAGCTCCCATTCTCCCTCAAAGAAAAAAAAAAGTAGACTAGTGGTTATCACTCCCGAAGAGGTTTTCATACACTCCGTAGAAGACTTAATAGATTTCAAAATTACTGAAATCCAAGAACCTCTCGATTTGATACCCGAAATGCCAGCTGCCGATGTCTCTGAGCCAAACGACTTTTTGGAAGAAGAAGAGTTTGAATCAGATTCCAAAGATATGGAGGGTAATAATAACCATGAGGAAGAAAGATAAATCCTACTTCAAAACAATCAGCCCTGGTTTGCCGAAGATGTCGTGGCTATCCCTGGACGAGTACATAATCTTCCTTGACATCTGGAGAAACTGCTTCCTAAGTACAACCCCGAAACTTCAGGATTACCTGGAGATCATATCAAGAAGTTCATACTCACAATCAGACTTATGAACGTTCAACATGAAGACGTAGTATGTAGACTCTTCCCCTACATGTTTGAAAATTCAATGTCCATGTGGTATTTCAACTTGCCAATAGGATCGATAACCAACTGGACTAAGTTACATAAAGATTTTCTAGATAAATTTACAGAGGAAACTACTACAGGCGCCCTGATGGTTGAGTTGTTCGCAACCACCATGAGTCGAAAGAGAGGGTCAAAGATTTTAATAAGAGATTCAAGACCATCTTAAACAAATTCTAACCCGCGGAAAAACCAACTCAAGAGTTGCAAATCGAGGTTTATGCCAACGCGATCCCAACTTCTATTTCTATGTTTGTAAAAAGAGCTGCTAAGAAAACCCTGGAGGAAAATTTTGAGTCCAAGACAATAGAATTCCAGATGAAAGGATGTAAAGAGGGCTAGGTCTCCTTAGTGAAAAAATAAATCCAACCCCCTCCTAGGAGAGGACTCCTTTTGACTAGACCTCTAGGAAAACTGGTTGAACAAACTCCTAGAAAAGGTAATGGTGACATAAAATACCTACAACGCATGGTTAAGAATTATCAAATGAAGTCATATACATGAAGAGAAATGTAGGGAAGGGAAACCAAGGCCAAAGTCCCCATAAGCCTTTCTTTAAAAGAAACCTGCCTTTCAAAGCAATTGAACCTCACCCCGCTAACTTAAATATCGATCTAGGGAATGCCACGTCTGATTCTTTCTGTACTTATCATCAGGAAAATCACTCTGAAAGAGACTTCCCTCAATGGGTACATGCCATGAATTTTATGGCCAATCAGTTTCTAGATGAAGTCTCCTTGACCAAACAACCAAGCAGTGCGGTTATGAATATTGCTGACCAGGAAGAAGTTGACCCACCACGAGATACAACCATGCTGATATGGGATCCTGACCTGATCATGCCTTCTGATGATTTTTTTGAGTCTTGGGACCAACTCGTGGAAGTTTCGGTGATACATACACGTAGTAAGGGCCCACCCGACTCCAAATATACCAACACCATTTGAGCCTTGCAAAGTAAGTTAAATCCTGACCACCCAAAAACATCTTTCGCTTTCGGTAAAAAGCCTATAAGCATTCATACCCAGGAATCTCCCAAACTAGATTACAACGTGGTCGAATATTTGAAGAAGCTAAAGGCCAATATTTTAGTTATGGATATATGCAATATCCGTTAGCAGAAAGAATTTTTGTTACAGGCCTTGAACTCTGCGAAAAACTTGAAGATGGGAAATGGTCGAGAAAGAAATTTGACTCATACAGATCCGGTGGGAAAACCAACTGTGACTACCTGTTCGGGATATAGAAAGGAAAAACCTTTTGTCCCCCCATTCCTCCTAACGTTTGAAATCTTCAATAGAAACCTCCACAACTGTTTGGTAGATTCTAGAGCATCCTCCAACGTCATGCCCTTGTCTGTTTGCAAGAAATTGAATGTCATTCCTCTCAAGAATGATAAACATGTCATACAATTGGACAGGACCCAGGTCAAGGTGATAGGAGAGCTCAAAGACGTGATGATTAGAATATTGACGCACCCCATGTTTGTGCAAGTGATTGACATTATTGTAGTAGATATCCCAGAGGCATATGGGTTATTACTGAGTCAATATTGGTCTGAAAAGCTAAACGAATACTTCAGTACGGACTGGGCACACCTTTGGCTACCACTGAAGGGATACAATAACATGATCATAATCGACAGGGAGAGATATCTAAAACATACAGTCACTGATTTAGAGACCCCTAATGAGTCCCCATCCACATATTTCCCCATACTGGGCAATTATTCCTGCGAATCCCACTTTTGAAATCCCCCGCTCCTCCTATCTGATGTTTCGCTTGCCCAAAACTCTGAATTGATTTTCCAAGATAAATTGTCGATACCGACAGGAGACACCCTTTTCTGCCAAAAATCGATGCTAGAGCTTGCGAAACAAGAGTCCAAGGAGAAAGAAACTAATAAGGGAAACAAAAATAGTGATTCCCATTCACAAATTTGGACCCTCTATTTTGATGGATCTAAATCTCAAGAAGGGTCTAGAGCAGGATGCATCCTCATCAATCCTATTGGTAAATGTCATTTCTTGTCCTGTAGACTAGAATTCAAATGTACCAACAACACTGTTGAATATGAAGCTCTGGTACAAGGATTAATGAAAGCCATAGATTTGGATATCAAAGAATTGAAAGTTTTCGGGGACTCTGAAATCATTGTTAGACAAGTAAGAAATACTATACATTGCAATTATCCTCATATGAAGAACTATCAGTAGGAGGTGTATAGGTTAATAGAGAACTTTGAGGCTTTTAATATCACTGCGATCCCCAGAACAAAGAATATTATTGCTGACTCCTTGGCCACAACCGCTTCCAGACCATCTCCTTTAGAAGATTATGAAGCCTCCCAATTCACTGTGGAATTTCTCTACAAACCGTCGGTACCTAATAACATTTCCAATTAGAAAGTCTTTGAAGGATATGAACAAATCATAAACTTCTTGACTAACCAAGACAATTTCAAAAACATCGCTATTGATGATGAATAATTCTAAGAGCTGTCCATAGAGACCGATCCTCGGATGGAAAGACCTATGGATAAATCAAAGAGTCACATGATCCCAAAAGGGATAACTAATCTAGAAAATCTGTTTGATCTAAAAGAGTGATTTAAGGGACCCAAAAACACAAAGACTGGTAGCTCTTGTCCCCTGCATGAAACTATAAATCTTGGAACCCCAAAGAGTCCAAAGAATGTGAATCTGGGCAAGACTATATCTAAAGAAGAGAGGAAATATTACCTCAATATATTCAGACAATACCAGGATGTCTTCGCATGGTCCTGTAGGGATTTGAAAACGTATGATACCCGCATCATTCAACACACCATCCCTTTAAAACCGGAAGTAAAACCTTTCCAACATAAGCTCCAAAAGTATCACCCATCCCTGGAACCTCTTATGTATCAGGAATTAAAGAATCTTTTAGATGCCAAGATCATTTTTCAGGTTAGGCATTCCGCTTGGGTAGCGAACCTTGTTCTGGTGAGGAAAAAGTCATGGGAGAACCACCTATGCGTAGATTTTAGGAACCTCAACACAGCTTCAGAAAAGGACAATTACCCAGTCCCGCTGATGGAACAACTCCTGTAGACCGTGTCTGGCTTGGATATCTTCTCTCTACTAGACAGTTTCTCAGGTTATAACCAAGTTCTTGTTTCAGAGGAAGATCATTTAAAAACCACTTTCCGAACCAAATGGGGAACCTTCACTTATAAGCACATTCCTTTCAGGTTAATTGACGCAGGAGCCACCTTCCAAAGAGCCATGGATGTAGCTTTCCGGGGAGTAATCAATAAATGCGTGGTAGTGTATCTAGATGATGTAATAGTGTATTCAAAGAATAGAGAAGAGCACATCCAACACTTAACTCAGATTTTTGAGAGGTGTAGGAAATACGGTATATCCTTAAACCCTAAGAAAACTATCTTCGGTGTCAAGGAAGGTAAGTTGTTAGGTCACATTATATCTCAAGCAAGGATTCACATAGACCTAGAAAGAATTAAAGCCATAGCTCAACTTCCCTTACCCCATAACAAGAAAGCTATGCAATCCTTTTTCAAGCAAATAAATTTTGTGAGGAAGTTCACTCTCGACTTCACATAAATCATCAAACCCTTACAAAAGATGATTCACAAAGATGCCAAATTTAAGTGGGATGATGAGCGAAAAGACGCCTTCAACAATATCAAAGCTGCCATTTCCCAGGCCCTGCTGTTGTGAAGTCCCGATTTCAATAGATACTTTTTCCTTTATACTTTCACCTATGATCAATCGCTAGCTGCAGTCTTGACTTAGAAGGATGATGGAAACAATGAAGCCTTGGTGTCATTTATGAGTACTAATCTTCAAGGAGTTGAGCTCAATTATCTCGCTGTAGACAAACAAGCCTACGCGATTTATAAGGCAGTAAAACATTTCAGGTCTTACATCCTCAAGAATCACACTAAAGTAATTGTGCCACACCTTGCAGTTCGATCCTTGTTCACCTAGTAGGAAATGGGGGAAAGAAGGGGGAACTGGATGGCGGTAGTCCAGGAATTTGATCTAGATATAAAACCTACAAAACTAGTAAAAGGACAGGGTTTGTGCAAGCTTGCAGCCGAAGCCCAGGATCAAGTAAATGAAGATCTCGGATGGGAGAACAAAATGGAACTATGGTGTGGTGAAGTAGCATACATCTCCCCAGGACAGGACAAGACTCCTGATATAAATATTTAACTTATCTTTTACATCACAGATCTTGTCCCAAAAACCTCAACCCTAGAGAAAGGAGAGCCCTGAGATTAAAATCTGCACAATATCATCTTATAAATTCAGTGCTCTTTCGGATCAATTATGATGGGGTACTATTAAGATGTATCGAATGAGAAGATGCAACCAAGGTACTGAAATAACTCCATGATGTCCCCGCCGGGGGACATTTTGCAGGAAACACTACCACTCATAATATTTTGAGAGCCGACTATTATTGGCCCACCTTGTTCAAAGACGCTCATACTTACACTATAAAAGAGCAGCGGTCCCACTCCAACCTATTACCGTCTCTCGACCTTTCGAGTAGTGGGGGTTGGATATCATAGGAGAAATCACACCTAGCTCCTCAAAACTGCACAAGTACATTCTTACTTCCACAGACTGTTTCACAAAATGGGCAGAGGCCATCCCTCTGACTCATGTAAATGAGAAGGTAGTGATCCAATTCATAGAACAAAAGATGATCACGAGGTTCGGTGTCCCTTCTATTTTGGTCTTTGATAACGCAACTTACTTTTCTTCCACCCTATTGACAAAGTTTTCTCTAGATAAAGGAATCATAATCAAGTACTCTGCAAATTACTATCCTGAAGGAAATGGTGTGGCTGAATCAGCTAATAAAAACATGGTAAGGATATTAAAGAAGACAGTTATGGATAACCAAATAAATTGGCATAATCTACTCTATAATTCTCTATGGACCGATAGGGTCACACCCAAAGAAGCTATAGGAAATTCACCATACTTTTTGGCCTACGGGAAAGAAGCCATCCTCCCAAATGGACTCTATCTTCCATCTCTTCAGCTGGTCCAAGATTCCAACGAAGAACCCTCATTGACCATGCAACAATGGATTAACACTTTTCTTATGCTGGAAGAAGAGAGAGAAAAGGCTAAGTCAAAATTCCTATCTCACCAACAGATAGTGAAAAGATGGTTCGATAAGCATAAGGCTAAAGAAAAGAATTTTGAGGTAGGAGACTTAGTCCTAAAGTGGGACAGAGCAAATGAAACTAAAGGGAAACATTCTAAGTTTCAGAGTCTATGTCTTGGACCTTTCCAAATAGCTGAGAAAATCGAGGCAGGCACTTATCGGTTGCAGAGTCTGAGGGGGAAACCTAATGCCCTCCCAGTAAATGGCCAAGCCCTAAAACAATAGTTCCAACAAAAAAATAAAAATAAAAAATCAGGGCATGAGTCAGGTTCAAAGGAAACGAAGGAGGAACAAAGATTCTGCTTTCGACCAGTGAATCGCCATTTGTTGAGCACTCAACACAACCTAAAAGTCTATGTCCATTTTTTACTTTTTGGGTACCACTTGATCCTTTGCACTGTTTGTTTTGCCTTCAGTATGAAACTAATACCTGCACTTATTTTTCATATTTGATTTTTCTAAAGTTTGCTTGAACATACAACAAAGAATCATCTTAACCATTAAAGGGTATTTAACAACTACTTAAGGAATCGACAAACTAAATCTTTCCCCAACGTGCTTATAAGTTAGACATCGTTAAAGGTTAAAGACGACGAAAATCATTTGAGAAGTTTAAAATAACCAAGCACTGATCTTCATTGGTGTCGGTAGACAAAGGTCTTTCCTTTTTGCGATTAAACTTCGGTAGGAGTATCGCCGAAGACCGATCCGTTGGGATTCGGCAGGAACAAAAAAAGTAAGCATCGTGCAAAGGAGAGGAATGGTATCACCGATCACCGACACCTGATGCGATTTCGGTGTCAGGGAGTTACAAAATAAAATACACATTAATTTTACATTTTAAAATTCCGATCCTCGATGCCACCCAAGTATAGGCAGTCACAATATCTTTTTCCTTTAGTGCTTGCGATGTGAGTAGATTCCCTAAGTGAAATCCTTACCAACCACCTGAATGCTAAATTTAATGCTCAAATACTTTAAATAACCCAGGGTTAATGACGCCACATCAACATCAATCGATATCGAAAGTTTTAAAGGGAACATGTCAACAAATTTACAATGCAATAATAACAGTTATAAAATCCCATAATTTGCCCGAAAACTAAGATAAAAGAACACAATTTATTTACATCCAAAAGGGAACGAGATACATTCAAAATGATTCGAATTTTCATATAATTAAAGAAAACGTTCCCACCAAACTTGGGCCACATACAAATAGATACCATTGGCGTCTTTACTGACCGACCCAGTCACAGTGAGAGCATAAAACCCTTATGACAAAAGAGAAAAAATGTTAAGCATCACTTCGGGGAACACAAAGCAAGGGCTTGCCCATTATGCATCTCCTATGTGCATACCCTCTCGCGGACTACTTCTCGCACCTTGTAACGTTTACTTTTCCTCTTTCGTTGACATCCTCTGTGCCTCGCGCAACTGTAGAATTGTATCTTGAGCTTCTCAATGCTTTCTCTGGATTCCAAACTACGCTTCCTCCACGACCCTGCGACGCCAATACCTCCTGGTTCTTCATCGACAATTGGCTATGCAACTCTCTATTTTCTTGGTAGAGTTTAGATATGGCAATTTGGGCCTGCTCTAACTGCTAGATGGAACTCCTGACGGGAGAACCCAGTGATTTTTCCCTCCCCTTTTGTTCGCTGCTTCGTTTACTGGTAGTCCTCACAGGCCCGAACTAGTTAGTAAGCATCGTAGACCCCTCATCAGTGGGATATACACTCAGCTCAACTGGAGGGCAGTCTTCCTCCCTTTTTCCTTTATCTTTCCTAGGCCACCCCCTTCTCCGTGGTGTTCGCTCCTGTGGGGGTGCAGCCCCAAGAATACCTCCTTCAGGCGTACTTCTCTCCACCCTAAATTCTTCTAGAGGCACCGATACCCTCTCTGAAAAAAATCCTGTACCTCCTGTTGAAGCTTCAAGGACACTGGAAGCCAATAAGAAAGAGTCCCAGGCACGTTGGGGCTTGGACTTGGCACTCCGACTGCCTTACAAACCCTGTCCCTTATTCAAAGGATATCTCATAGTGAAACAACTTAGTGGCTTGGGTGTCTATAGATGATAAAGGACCACTACACTGAGTTGCAGTTGAGTAAACTCAGAAGACCAACGCTACAGAGGTAAACTTGACTTATGCATGGAATTGCCCACAAAACTCCTAGAATTTATAGAAAAACAAAGGAGAAAACTAGAGCATGACAAAATAACACTCACGCCTCGTGATAGGATGTCTTGTAGACTTAACGCGTCACAACTGCTCGTTAGATGTAACCCGGAATGCATAAAATGCCATTGATTGGAGTTGCAGGGGATGTGTAGTACGATCATTCCAATATCATTAAACTCCCCAGCTTCCATTATTGACGAATGATGGTTGACACACTTGGTGATACAGATTTTGGAGGCATTTAACGACTTCCTTACTACGGTATTTGACCTTCTGGGAGCATACACGTGCATGCTCAACTCTGGTGTCTTTTCCCGACCCTAAAGGTCGAGCGGATACCATGACGGTTTCGACACTCATATTGTCCGTACTTTATTTTCCATGCTATGGCGCACTGACGTGACTCGTTTAAACTAAAGAGGAGTGGCGGTGTGGATAAAAGACATCGCAAGTCATACAAAGGAGCAACTGGGATCACGTAAGTATTAAACGATCGAGACTAACGAGCTCCATAGGTACATACCGGACCATTATATTTGTTGGTACCTTATATCATATTGCTTCATCACTAAACTATATCAACCCTGATTGTAGGAAAGATTCCCCAATTATCGAACAAATCTTGCTCCATGATCTCACCGATGAACCCATAAGAAACATTGAAGAAGAATCGATAGAGCGATGAAGGATGTTGGCTCCCTAAAATCGACAGCCCTGATAATTTCATCGACCTAAGCGACATGGTCAAGATGCATGTAGAAAAATATGTGCTATGGACCAAAGAGTTCGCAAAGATAGCCAATGCAAGGCCAGGGAAAGTGTGACAATTCGCAGAACATCCGATCAGAGATCGAACCATGCTACAACAACTGAACTCCAGTTTATTAAAGTACCAGGCGCATGCAGTAGATATTAGGGGAATATATGCGGCCCCGATGGAACAACATAGATTTCCATGGGCCCAAACTTGTGAAGAACTGTTTGTCAGCTGGACTGAATACGAGAGAAGTCACCCTTTCCAAGAAGTATCTCAGGATGACTGTTAAAGAAGCTGTTAGAAGATAACACCACATGGTGATTTTTGTTTTGTTTAAATTGCACTTATCCGTTAGTTTCAGTTAAAACTGTATGTTATAAATAAAGACATCGACCAATTATCAAAGGGTCGATGGTTATTGTAAGAACTCTTTCTTTTTGGTTGTTAAGAATTATTTTGAGACTTCTATGAATTGAGAAGTCCTTTTGGACCAAAGAAAAACTATTTTCATCAAATGCATGTGGTTAGACTTGGAGAAGAACTACTTCCTATCATGTTTCATGAATGATGCAGTAATGAGTAAGAGCAATTAATTCTATTTTCAAGTTATTTGGTGCAATGTCTTGATGTTCCTTTCTTTAATGATGAAGATAAATCATTGTGTAATTATGCGATGCACGGTTAAGGTAGATGAGTTATTTTTCTTGCCATTATATATTACATATGTGCATTTTTTATGATAGTTAGTTTCTCAGACAGTGATTGGATGCTCACATGGTTAATGTATTAGTACTAGGCCTGTGGTATAGAGTAATTGTTTGCATGTTGAGCAGTGGGTTATCCCAAGCTTAACCTCTTCCCCAGTAGTTAAAACTTAATCCTGTTGTTTGTCAAGTTGGTTTATACTAGCTTGCATCTCTCATATCAGCCCCACCCAAGAGAAAATATAGAAGAAAATAGTCTTAACTAAAGGAAGAGCCTTCACAAGAAAACAAAAAAGCCCATTGATAAATTGGCCGAATCGCAAGATCTAGAGAAACATTCCATTTTAAAAACTGCAGAGTTTAATTGGGACTCGGTGGTGGGTTCGGTTCCTACTATTGAGTCAAGGGATTTAGGACCCATCAACATGTCCCACATAGAAGAATAGGGGTGGAATAAGAAAGCACTAGGAACAAATGCTTAAATGGATAGGCCTATGGTTTTGAGCTCAAGGTCATTTGAACATTGGGCTAAAGGAAGCTCCTCATATAGATTTGATTATGTAAACAACTCAAGGTTGGTAGAGAAATTCAATAGAGAATTAACACAATAACAATACAAAGAATTGGTAAAAGCTCGAATATGATCTGTTGGCGAACTGAGGATGCAACAGAAGCATGAGAACTGTTATCACTCAGTTTGTAGGATAGGCTTAGTAGCTTGGAAGTAAGACTCAAACTGGTGTAACAGGAGCTTCCCCACCCACTGTGACCTCGATGGGGAGCTCTTTCTATTCAGGGTGGCTAATCCCAAGGGAGACATCCCTAGTAATCTGGGGTTCTGAAAGGTCTTAAGGTTTAAAGGATCTAGATGAGGGTTTCCTTTCACAGATTACTGCCAAGAGAGATAGTCAAAAGAAGGTATTCCAATGAAAAGGGCACCTGTTTTCGAGACAAGGAAAATAAAACTAAAACGTGCAAGCAATGGTTAGTACTTCAATTGCTAATGACTATCTTCAATATATATATGAGCAATGATAAATGTAATTATTGACGAAGTCAATGATTGCAAACAAAGACAATGGGTTATAATATTACTTCTTCAATAAATACAAGTGATAGAACATTCAGTGTATAAAATTAATCTTTATGTTCTCACAATGCATTAAATATGCTCATATATAAATATTGTTGCTGCGTCACTATACAATTTAAGGGTGACGTCAAGCTTGTCTGTGTTAGTTTTGGTAGACAATGAGAAGAACGTTTTGCTA
>ML794275.1:28001-67889 GCA_009831015.1 Picea engelmannii
CATTTACATCTATATTAATTAATTTTGTTTTTTTTTATGATGATTTTTTGTTCCCTCGTTGTTGGTCCTTGAAGAAAATTAAAAATATGTGAATTAATAGATTATTTGAACCATGTCATCTAATATTCCTAAGTATATTATAAATGAAAATTCAAAAAAAAAATCATATTGAATAATATTTTTTCATTCACCTGATTCATCCCTCTACAATTTTTTCATCAAGATTTTACACTCTTCTGCACTTAAATCAGAAATAATGTTATCGATATTCCTCATTTTGTGGCCCTGCATGACACACACTAACCAATACATATTATTTAAACTTACATATAGTTCAACCATATTAATTTTTTATAGAATTTACAGAATACCTGCCTTTTTGGTTTTTCTGGATGTGTCATCATTGTGTCGACCATAAATTTTCTTATTTGAACTCTTCTCACTTATATTTTTATCAATATAAAACTTGTATCATTCAATACATAAATTATTGAATATATTTTGCAAATAAATTACATAATTTTCAGCAAAAAAAAATATCGTTGTAACCAATGCATTTTTTTATATACAAAGCACCGGTGCATTTATTACCTAAAACGTATCGATGCATTCCATACAACAACATGCACCAAACATTTTAATTTCTTTTTTAAAATATTATGAATTACAACAATACGATATATATGGAAGAAATCACAAAGACTATAGTAGAAAACAAAAAACATAGCAAAGAAATTAAACATTCATAAAAAAAATTAGAAAAATTACACATCTATGAGAAGAAAAATAAAAAAACATAGAAAAATTGTATGACAACATTTTCTGTGTTGTTTAGATGAGAAGATCGACGGTATTTTTTTTTATGCACCATATTTTTTAATTTTCCTTTTTTTTTTAAATCTGGCTTAATCAGTGCATTCCTTATACAGAAACGCATCGGTGTGTTTCTGTCGAAAAGACACACTGGAAAAGTGGAAAAATTAAAAAAAAAAATGTCAAATCAGAAACCGTTTAAAAAAATAATAAAAAAAGGCAGAGGGTCGATTGCTTTTGGGATTTGATGCAATAAGTGGTCCCTTGGCATCACATGCCAAACAATTATATATAGAAAGAAAAAACCCTAATGGGTTTTTCTTTAGATCTAATGGGTTTTTTTTCTATATATAATTGTTTGGCACGTGATGCCAAGGGACCACTAGGGTGATAGAGGGAGTTAAACCCTAGGGTGAAATTTTGCATTCGTAAGAAAGAAAAAACAAGGATTTATGGTAAGTATGATTTATTATTATTATTATTTTCTAAATGCAGGGTTTTGAGTGAATCACCATACCCTTGAAATATTGATTTTATGAATATTTTTGTTGTTTCAAAGTATTCTTCTGCTCTACATTGCTCCCCGATATGTCTCTCTTCCAAATATGTTTCCTGTAAATTTTGGCAAAATAATGAAAATATTGAATACCTTCTTAATATTAAAAAAACATTATGAAAATAGTTTAGAGTGAATCACCATACCCTTCAAATTCTCATATTGTGAATAATATTGTGGTTCCAAAGTAGTATGCTCCTCCACAATGTTCCTCCGTATGTCTCCCTTGCAAGTATATCCCCTGCAAAATTTTGCAAAATAATGAAAAAGTGAATAATTTTTTAGTATTTAAATATTTATGAAATTCGATTCCTGCTCTTTTTTTAAGTTTAAAAAAAATCATGTTTTTTTATAAAGTTTTTTGGCACGACGGTGTGTTTATATAAGATGCACTGGTGTGGCCATATTACGTAACACACTAGTGCGTCCATATTATTTGACGGACTAGAGACATATACTTGTTTTTTATTACCAAAATCTAGAAACACGGTGTGGGTGATCTTTCAACGCACCAATGCTTATTGATAATATGCACACCAATGTGTTTGTGGTTTATAAGCACACCTGTATGCATTCAAAGTTATTTGAACTTTTATTTTTACACATAATAGTATATTCATCTCAAATTATCTTTTATGATGAATTCACGTGACTTGCAATACTTCAGTGTACATTTTACGTTTTATGTCGCTTTATTCTTAAAAAATGGTTTCGAAACTATATTCAAACTCAGATTATGGTATGGTCCTCAAAATTTATTTTAGATATGTACAAGAAAATTTGTTGCTAATTTTTCTGAAATGCAAGGAGAAAATCTTATTATATGATCAAATGGCCAATTCTTGAAATTCCATCCCATTCCATATTGTTCAAAGTCCATCACGGAGTTCTCCCTTTCCATCTCTAGTAAGTTTAACTTATATTATTTATGTTTTGATTATCTCATTGAATTTTTTTTATCCATGTAAATATGAATAAAAATGTATCCAAATTTGAAGGATCTTGATTTAGAATTGAGTTCAGATGCAAAAAATATTCCAGTACCGGTTCAAAAACATCGAAAGGTCATATCAGGAGAAACATACCGTAAGAAGTTGGTAGATGAAAATGGACAACCACTTTACCCTGCCAATTTTGACATTCCATCTTCTAGCTGCAATCCTTGGTTGAAATTGGTAATAATTGTTTCATATAATGTAATTTGAACAAACGAATTATTGCATTATGCTTACTAATATCATCGATGTATTAATGTTCAATATTTTTGAAATTAGGATTCTTCTGAGGATGAGCGACCTACTTACCATATTTCGTTGCACCCCACAACAATGTCAACCCAATATAAGGATGGAATGAGAACACAAATCGAAGAGGAAGCATACCAAGAATAGCTGAATCAACCACCTATTCAATTCCCACTATGTCCATATTCACCAATTAGGAATTACTACAACGATACTAGTAGTTCTTCAGAAGTTGGCAATGGAGACAATAAAAAAGAGGTTGGTATGGATGATTACTTACAGGATATGAATGCCATGGAGACAATGTTGTTAGATTCATTCCAGAATGATGAGCTAGGGGATGATGCTCATATAAATGATACCATTTTCAAAAGCCTAAATCTACTTCCACCACCCCTCTCTTTAGACCTAGTGCCCGGTCAAAGTCTACCCATCTTGGGAAATCAATGTTACTTTACAACATGAAAGTAAAGTTTGGCATGTAAAACACATGTTTCTTGTCAATATTGAGGTAATTGAGTAGCAAGTTCCTTATATTAATTTTGAGAAATCTTGTCATAGTACAATCAACATTAGAAATGGTTTCTTTTATAAATGTTAAATGACCTTGTACATTAATTCTATTGCCCACTAACTGTAAGATATTGAAAGATAAGGTTCTTCCTAGTGACAATGTTTTTCCCGGTTGTTGTGAAGAGGCAAAGAAGTTGTTGAAAATGTTGGGTGTTGAGTATATATCATATCATGCATGTCTAAATGATTGTATTCTATATAGAGGAGAATATACAAACAAAGAGATATGTACAAAATGTAGGCATGATAGGTACTATAAATCAAATAAAAATGGTAAATCGCATGGTCATACTCATAAGATATTGAGGCACATGGCTATAATCACAAGGATTCAAAGGCTCTTTCGTCACAAAGAATTATCTATGTTGTAGGGATGGAATTCCTCGCATGGGAGTGAGTCAGGAGTTATGCGAATCCAAACAGATTTAGTAGCCATGAAGCATATAGAGAATACATGGCCATAAAAATTCAAGGATGAAGTACAAAGTCTACAACTTAGCATAGCAATGGATGGCGTGAACCCATATTCCCTTCAAAACACCAAGTCTTCTGTTTGGACTATAGTAGTGATCAATAAAAATACCCCCCCCATGTTTTTCCACAAATAATGAACATGTTATGTTGGCTCTTATAGTCCCTGGTAGAAGACAAGTGAAGAATATGGATGTCTACCTACAACCATTGGTATATGAATTAAAAGAATTATGGGAAGAGATACATGTATACGATGTATCAAGACCCATCACAACAAAGATGAGTTTTACGTAGTATGGAATATGTTCTTACACCACACATGATTATCCAGGCTTAAGAGTTTTCTCTGGTAATTAACATGTTTATTGATTTTTTTATATATGTAACAATATTTATTTGCATATTTTATTCATTGTGATTGACATTCTATTCTTAAATGTTACCGTGTTATGTATACAATAATTTCGCAGGTCTTGTAACTAAAGGCTATCATGGATGTAAATGTTGTGGACCTTCTTTGAAGGCTAGGTGGTCCAACCACCTAGGAAAGCCAGTGTACGACTACTCGAGGGAATTCCTCCTAGAAGAACTATTGGCACAAGGGAATACCCAGGTTTCAATGCTTAACAACGCACCAAAAAAACCTCGACTATCGACCCTTTCGACAACACCTGCGAAGCAGGTGAAGTCTCATCCAAGGTAGAAGCAGGGGGGGTTACAGGACGCAGGTGTCTGTAACTAGGCTGGGACACGAATATGTGATAAGAGCACTTCACAGAATATTCTGTTAACGCTTAAGACGTGTATATGCATTAGATTATTAACCTTATTAACTCCGCAAAGAATAATCAAAGATAGACAAGCACAATAAAAACAAGTGATTATGCACCTTGAACACTTGGCATTGAGCACTGTGGGTTAGATATAGCATTCATTTACCCTATAACATAAGTAAATCGCTTAAGAAACAAAATATATATTCATTACACATCACATTAAAAGAACTAAGAAGATGCATAATAGAAATAACACTGCACAAAGAAAGCCATGAGACACCAGATATACGTGGTTCACCCCAGGGTGGGGCTACGCCTACAAACCACTTTGCCTCTTTATTATTCACCAAAATATTACATCCATTCACTCCTGTGCACTAAGCCACAGAGTCGAACTTCACACAAGACAAGAGATATGCACACCAAGCGCTAGATCCTCTTTCTTTACCTTCCAAAACCAGATCAAATGCACAAAGCCTCAATCTCTTTTCACAATTCTTAGCACCTGCTCTGCATTGAGCATCACATGCAATAAGCATCTCATGCACCTAGCATCACATGCACTAATCACAGTCGAGCACAAAGCCTCGACGCACACAAAACTACTACTTCTACAATACATTCCTCTTATTTATACTTTACAAAATATTACAATAGGGCCTAAACACGGGGAGAACCCATGGGATGACATCCCATAAACCCGTTACAAAAACCTAGAGGCCCCCTTTCTAGGTCGACATAACCCTCAAAATAGGTGAGATCCACGATATCAACTCCACCTGGGCGCTCCTATTTCAATCAACGTGTCGAAGCCCAAAAGTGGGCCAAAACCTCCAAACCTGACCAAAGTTTCCCCAAAACTTGATCAAGGGACAACAGGCCCCCAACACTCACATGTGACTCATGTCGAGTCACTTAGGTCTGGACAATGCTGCTTCAAAATCCTCGAGCTTCTTCGACCTGCTGCCTCACCTGAGCCTCCTTCTCAGTGAGCTCCTGGACTGTATGCTCTGTAACAAACCCTTCCAGGTGTTGTTCTACTGCTGCAACTACTTGATCTAACTATGAACCCTAGCCATCGATCTCATTGAACACCTTGTAAGATTCATCCTGCACAGGTTGTAAATTTTGTGTTACTTCCATCACCTGAAGGGTAGTGATTTGTAAATTCTGGAGGGCAGTGATATGTTGTTGTACTGTGTGCTTCTCCTAGGATCTCTTCATCCTTTCCACTACTTTGAGAAGCTTCATTTTCACTTGTGATGAAAATTATTGCTACTGTGCCTCCATCTTCTTTAAATCTGGATCCTCGGAGAGGCATTCATACGTCTGGGTGCTCCTGTCACTCAACTGTTTACATGCCGAGGAAAGGCCTCTTATACTTACTACTCTATTTTTGGTGGACTCCTCCCTCCGGTCATGCAACTCCTGCGGGGTGCTCGACACTGTTTGGGCCTCCAATTCAGTTATCCTAGCTTGAAATTGATGGAGGGTCTCTACGAGCTTCACTAATTGAGCTTTGATAGGATCTTTCTCCTCCTGTACCAAGCATGGCATAGAGTGACATGATTTTCTTACTGCTTCTTTGACTGTGGCTTGCTCTGCGATCAACTACTCTTTTTCCTTCTGTAGCTGGGCTTTGCCAAATTTATTTTCCTCCTGAAGCTTCGCCCAAAGCTATGCTTTCTTGCTTTCATAGGAAACTACACTGTCCTACGCTGCTTGTAACTATACTCATAATTCATCTTTCTCCTTTTGCAAGGATTCTATAGCCTTCTCCTTCTCTGCCCGAGCTATCTGGAGTTGAGCTTCTGTTTCATCAGAAAGATTTCTTAGTGAGGCTACTCTTTCAGCGGTCATTTCTCTCTGTTCCCTTCTATATGCCTTCAAACCTACCTCCTATACTTCAACCTGTCTTGGAGGTATTCCTTTAAGGTTAACCTCAACATCCAAGTTGGGACTAGCTTGTAGTGTTGTAGGGGTGGGAAACTTGATGCTATACTGGGGGAGGGTAATCCAAATCCCTTGTTCACCCTGCAGAGTTGGTTTTTCCTCCAAGTTTGCAGTCTATGATGAGGAGGTGCAGACGATGCAATAGGAATTGTGCAGACCAAGCGAACAACCTGCTGCACTTCCTTCAATTCCATCTCAATATTTTCGTACAAATCCATCTGTTTCTCTTCATATCTCTACAACATGTCTTTAGAGGCATCCTCCATATCTTCGTATTCCATAATAATGTTGTCATAAGTGAGAGTGGCTTCCGAATGTGGCTTATTGGTGTGCATCTTCTTCCTTGCTGAAGGTTTCTTCGGAGTAACTTTCCTCTTTTGTGGGGTCACTATCACAATGGGGGGTTCTTCAGGTGGTGTAGCGTTGCCTCCTCCTTTCTCTTCTTCTTCTTCATATCCTCCTTGTCCTTTTGATTTGTCTTCTCCTCCTCCCTATCCTTCTTCTTCGTCTTCTCCTCCTCCTGGCGAGCTAGATCCGTTATCTCCCGTTAATAGAACCATTTGTTGGCATAGGGGCAGACCCATGGTTCAATGCTTAATAACACATAAACAAAACCTCGACTACCAGCTCTTTAGGCAACACTTGTGAAGTAGGTGAAGTATCACCCGAGGTAGAAGCAGGGGGGTTACAGGATGTAGGTTTATGTAACCAGGATGGGACATGAATATGTGATAAGATCACTTCGCAGAATATTCTGTTAACTCTTAGGACGTGAACATGCATTAGCTTATTAATCTCATTAACTTCGTAGAGCATAATCAAAGATAGATAAGAATAGTAACAACAAGTGATTATGCACCCTGAACACTTAGCATTGTGGGTTATATCTAGAATTCATTTACCCTATAACATAAGTAAAGCACTTAAGAAAAAAAATATATATTCATTACACATCACAATCAAAGCACTAAGAAAATGCATAAAATAAATAACACTGCACAAATAAAACCATGAGACACCAGATATAGGTGGTTCACCCCAGGGTGGGGCTACATCCACAAACTATTTTGCCTCTTTATTATTCACCAAAATATTACATCCAGTCACTCCTGTGTACTAAGCCACAGATTCAAACTTCGCACAAGACATGAGATTTGTGCACTAAGTGCTATATCCTCCTTCTTTACCTTCCAAAACTAGATCAAATGCACAAAACCTCAATATCTTATCACATCACTTAGCACCTACTCTTCACTGAGCATCACATGCACCAAGCACAGTCTACAAAATCACAGTCGATCACAAAGCCTCGACACACACAAAACTACTACTTCTACAATACATTCCTCTTATTTATACTTTACAAAATCTTACAATAGGGCCTAAACATGGGGAGAACCCATGGGACGACATCCCATAAAATTGTTACAAAACCCTAGAGGTCCCCTTACTGGGTCCACATAACCCTCAAAATAGGTGAGATCCATGATCTCAGCTCCACCTGGGCGCTCCTACTTCGATCAACGTGTCAAAGTCCAAAAGTGGGCCAAAACCTCCAAAACTGACCAAATTTTCCCCAAAACTTGGTCGAGGGCCAACAAGAACACCCTTATAGAAGAGAAACATCCACTTTCAATGGTAAACCAAAGAGAACCCAAATGCCTACAATAATGACACCAACAAAATGACTTACAGCATATGGGAGAGAGAAGGAGAAGTAGATTACATAAATGTTTGATTCAAATGGGGAGCCTATGTTCGATGATCCAAAATTCTTTGACACCTATGTTGATAAATTTCCCATTGGGATGAAAAATAAATCTATCTTTTATGATCTCCCCTATTGGGAACATATTAAGATTTCCCACTTACTAGATCCCATGCATATATTTAAAAATGTTTCATATTCTTTATGGAGGCACATACCATCGAAATAATGTGACACATTGGATGTGCGGAGAGATATTATTTCTTCAAAAACTAAAAAGAAACATTGGACAAGACAAGAAAGTAGGGGAGATGCTGGTCCTTCTTGGTCTTTCAAAGAAGGTGATGTCCCATGGATTTTGAAGAAAGAAGATCTTTCTTTGGAAAATGAAGTTATATTGGGTGTGAAGGTGCCTTCTTTATATGGGTCTTCCCTATGACGTTGCTTCACTATGCATAAAGACCATTTGTCAGGGTTGAAATCACATGACCATTTAAACCTTCTAAAGGTACAACGTATGTCAAAAATATGATTTTATTATTTGTAATTTTTATTTTTATACCATGGGATAAAAAATAAGTAATTTTTTATGTGTTTACTTTGTAGTGTCATTATCCTCTACTCACGTGTGGGTGTGTGAACCATGACTTCCCCCATGACCTAAGGCATTCCATATCTAAATTATCTGCATTTTTACATTGTATCACATCAAAGGAAATTCATATGGATAGCATTCCATGGTGGCATCAAGAGATAACTTATATTGTTTGTATGTTTGAGAAGGAACTATTGTTGATTTTCATGGACTTGTAAGTTGATCTTCTAATTCACCTAGTAGATGAGGTTGAATTAGTTGGGGTGGTCTCTTGTCATTGGATGTTTTTTTTAGAAAGGTACTTGAAGAAATTGAAAGGATTTGTTTGTCAAAGGGAAAAAACTGAGGGGTCTATGGAAGAGGGGTACATATGATATGAGTATTTCTATTATACCAGTGAGTAATTCACGCAGATTGACAACACACCACGTGTAGTGATTTGGGAAGATGAAAGGGATGAAGAAAAAATATAAGGGGAGATTCTCCAAATGAATGGAAAAAGGCACTTGATAAATAGTAAGTGACTTATCGTTTGTCAAATTTCTACACAATAAATATTCACACTGAACTTCATAATGTATATTTTCATGATCTCATATGTACTATATATTGGTTTGATTTTATGAATACATTAGCGAATTCATAAATTGATTCCATCAATAAATTCATTCTTTACAATTCAGAGGAAACACATGATCTAGATTTAGGAGCGGAAAAAAATGATTAACAAACTGAATGCAATAAACACTGAGATATGAATAACATCACAAATATCCAATGAACAATATATTCTACTAAATAAATGAAATAGGCTGAAAATGTGAAAATGCAGAACTGAAACACTTGCTCGAATGGTGGTAGCTATCTCCAAGAAGAGATGTGCTTGCTACGTGCATCCATCTAAGCAACATCATTACAATGAGGCTCCAAAGGAATTTTGATATTAATCATGAATGCCAAAACCCTAGACATCCAAACACCTAACCCTAGGAGGTGAAATGCCAAAAGTCATGTGGGCCCCTATGGGTAAGTTGGTACCTCAACTTCCCAGGGTCGTAACTTTTTCATATGACCTATGTTTTGGGCAAGTGATATCCCTTTGGAAAGGTCTTTAAGATAACTACACATTACACCATCAAACTATGACTTTGTCTACAACTTGACTATGGCGAGCCAAAAAAACATTGTTTAGGGCTCCAAAACAACCCTGGAAGTACAACAAGATGTGCTGACATGAAAACATACAAAATAAGCCAGTCAGATTTGGTGAGAGGCCACCAGTATCCACCTGGAAGATTTGTAGGGCTTCGGGCAACCCCATAAGTGTATAACCCACAATTACAAAGAAGTACAAAAGAACATGTTGAACTAAAAACGGAAAAGAGGAGCTAGTTGGAATAAGTGGGTGGCCACCAATATCCATCTAGATCAATCCTCCCCCATTAGGAAGCAATGGTATCCATTGCATTGAGTTCCCCCATCAGGTGAGGAAAATTCTGTTGGATTTGGCCTCTAGTGAGCCACTTGCCTTGGTGTAGGATTTTCCTTGCCTTGACAACCTGATAAAGATGGATCCTTTGTTGGCGAGTGCCCTTGAATTGTGTGTCCATTATCTGATTAGTGGATGCTTGTTCCATGCAGTCAGGGTTGACCGCTATTGGTGTTAGCTATTCTGCAATCTCCGAGGTGTCAAATAATGGTGGAAAATATGGCTAGAGGAGGTCCACATTGAAAATTAGGTGTAGCCCAAGGAAGGGTGGAGTGTTGAGCTCAAAATCATTGCTACCCACAACCTTGGTGATAGTATAAAGTTCATAACGAAGTGGGTGGAGCTTTTGATGGGGCCTTGTGAGACACTCCTTCTGCAAATGTAACCATACTTTGTCTCCAACCTAGAACTGGTGTGGTACCCTATGTTAATCATTGTGCTACTTGTACTTAGCATTGGATTTCTACAAAATCTCCTATACCTGTTGGTGGATGTGCTGAATCCTCTCAATGAATCTGGTGAATTTTTCAGTCTCAGACTGAACATGGGAAGAGTTTTCCTATGTGTTGACAAGAAGTAGTGCAACATCAATGGGACCCGAGGGTTGGAATCCCAACCCCACCTGAAATGGGATATGGACGGTGGAGCTATGGAGAGCCCTATTGTAACTGTGCTAAACATAGGGGAGACTCTCATCCCATGTACATGGATACTTAGAGTTGTACATGCACAGGATGTGCACAATCATTCGATTGATGACCTCTATTTCGTCATCTTTTTGGGGTTGGAAAGTAGTGTATTTCATAGATGATTTTAGGGGCAAAATTTCTCTCATGGGCGAAATTTAGGGGCCTCCAATTTTTTATTGGGCGAATTTTTTGTATTAGAGTGATTTTTTAAAACTTATATCATTAGCCCGTAATTTATTTTAGGGGAAAATTTGTGTACAGGGTTAGCCCATGTTTTTAGGAGAGAGAGAGGAAAAAAATTACATTTCTCCCCTGAAATTTGGAGGGACGAGCTTCCATTAGACAAATTTCTAGAAGTATGGGAATTTATGATAGTTTCTTCACCCTACCATTTGGTAAAATCGGGGTTTATGGTTTAATTCACCCAGATTTTGTGGTATGGGCACTGGGTAGCTATAATCTTCCCTTTGCCCAATTTCCAAAGAATAAGGGGATTTCTGAGAGCATTTTGGCCCTCCCACCTGGTATAAATTGTATGGGATCTGCCCAGTGCCCATATATGCATTGGGTTAAAATCATAGCTTTGTTACTTGTTTGGATCATTCATGAGAAATACAGAGTAGAGTGAAAAGTTATTCTTTATACCATCCCAAAAATCTCTAATTCCATGGGGCCCGATTTACCTTTCATATCTATTTTCATGCTTATTTCCCCTCAACGAAACAGAAAAAAGGGCAAGAGATGCCAGTGGTGGAGCCACCTGTTCAGAGCAGAAGAAATTAAAATTTGGTACGGTTGTCCCAACCCACTCGAAAGGTGTCGTGCCAGGCTTTGGCTATGAATAATTACTAGGGTTTCCAAACGCCTTGATAGGTATTTACCTGATCCTTCATCTCAATGTGTTAAATTCCTCATAGCAAAGAATTATGAATGATATTGGTAAAATTATAACAATGCTTTGTTTTGTAACAAGGAAATCCCATTCACATATTTCAACGACTTAAGAGTTGTTAAAAAAAGTGTCTGCCACATATTTGAACAAGTTTCCATTTCAAAATCACTTTCAATAACATTTTGTCCTTATTATCAAAGTGACTTTCCTGCCATTCGTTGACCTTGCCTTAATTAGAGCATGTGCAACACTATCCCAAGTTTTAATCTTTATGTTGTTTCATGAATATTTCTTCTTTGAGTTCATTGTGAAGAAATGCCAGCACCACATCTATTTGATCCACTTCCAAATCATAGGTATAACAATGGCCAACAACAATCTCATGAATATTTCTTCTTTGAGTTCACTGTGAAGAAATTCCAGCACCACATCTATTTGATCCACTTCCAAATCATAGGTAGTAACAATTGCCAACAACAATATCATAGAGGAAATTTTGGCTACTTGGGAGAAAGCCTCTTCATAATCAACACCTTCAAATTAAGAGTATCTCTCTACTACTAAACAAGCATTGCATAACTTGACATAATCAATTTCCTTATACATCTTCTTAAAAAACCATTTGCATTCAACTACCTTGAAACTATTGCAAATGCCATGTTTGGTTATGTTCTAAGACCTTAATTTCTTCCTTCATGGCTTTCTTCCAATGATAAGTAATATCCTTTAAGAGCCTCTTTGGAATTTCTTGGCTCATCATCCATAAAAGATAAATAAATATAGATAAAATTATGTGTGACTCATAGCCATACATTCTAGGATGACTTCAGTCATGAAGGCTCCTTGAATTTTTCCCTTAGTCTCTTGTTGGTAATTTCTAGGATATACATATTCATTTGGTGTTGATGTGTATTTTCATTTAGTTGGAATCCAATATGAAGCTAGACTTCACCTGATGCCTTTGGAATATCTACATCTAGCACCTATTATATCTACTTTTCTCGTCAAGATCATTAGCTTCATATTAAAAACTATGCTCATATGGAATCACTAAATGATATATCTTTTATTCTAGAATAGATTGTTGGTGTTGATCTTGATGAGATTTATCCTTCTTGAAGATCACATCCCAATTATATCTATGTCAATTCTCAAATGGAATCCATAGCTTGTATCCCTTAAAATCCTTATGAATAGCCAATAAATATGCACTTGACTACTTTATTTTCCATCTTCTTCCCATTCACCTTAGGCACATGCATGTATTACTCTATTGGCACTATTATTAATAGACTCTAGGTTCAACACATGATCCAACAACAATCCATTAGTGTTTTCATTTTCAATACCCTTATGAAGGTTAAGGTCTCCCGAGACACTGAAAAACATACAGGGACAAATGTACATTATTATAGAAAGCATAATATGACACAACTCAACCATAAAGCATGTAAGAATTCATACACAAGAGACAATCAAAATATGAGAGGAGGAACCACATCACATTAATTTCCATTACCATCCATAAGATAAGTTATACAATCTCTTTATATATTCTACAATACCCTTTGAGGGTTTCAAACTCTTATTTCCTCTTCCTCCATACAAAATCCTAACTTACAATAGCTAACCCTAACATGAAACAACCAACCCTATCACTCCCAATCTCATTCAAATATATAATAACATGAGTTCATTATATTACAATTCCAATTAGTTATAATTATGTACAATGTGACTCATCCCAACGCACTGACATGGACTATGTGTGCAATGTGTCCTATGAATTCTTTATTCCAATTAGTTATAATTATGTACAATGTCCTATGCATTGTAGAATCCAAAATAACTAAATAAACCAAATTATTCCAGGACAATCTTAAACTAATAGAGCAGGATGGTCACAAATCAAGCTGGTTATTAATGGACAAAATAGTCAGTTAATTTTGCAGGGTTATGCATTTCCACTATTTTCATCCATCATCTATATTCAAATGCAAAGACAAAAAACATTTCTTCTAATATGGCTTCACTGTATGGAACTTCTGTGTACTTTCTTTGTATGTGTCACAATCTAAAAATGATGAGTATTCTTTAAAGATAAATTCTAGCTTGAGATACAAAGCTAAGTGGGTGCAAGTTTTCTACTAGAAAATGCTTCAAAATAATTTATTTAGTAGACTTCTACAACAGAGTTTAGTCTAGCTTCCTTTAAATTTTACAATAAAAAACACCAGACTTAAGGGACAGATCTGGCATGATATTCTTTTAGTAATTTCCAGATATGTAAACTAACAAATAGATGAAAGTTTGAAATACAATTTTTTTAAATGGTTGCAAGGAGGTACCCGTGCCTAACAACTATGGGGCATATGGGGTCAAACAAGGATCAATGGAATAACTCTTTAAAATGATCAAAGACCACAAATTGTAGGTCTAATCCAACTTTTTCCTTGCTTCCTTACTCTTAGAAAATTAAAGGGAGCCCACAAGAAAATATGATATCCAACTAATATGGGTTTTGTATTTATGCATGCATGAAATCAAGTGTAGAATAACACATATTGACATAAAATCTCCAATGGAAAATACAAAATGTAGTATTACCTGGTTTAACATCCCATAGAAGTCATCCAAATAATATCAATAGCATAAGAGAGCATGAAATTGTAGAAGAGTCGTCCCCATTCAATAGATCACTTCAATCAACCACCCATAAAGTGCCAAAGAAAGTAGAACAACTATACCATAAGATCACTCCTTACTCCTACAAAACTCTAAAGAATACATTCCAGAAGCCAGGGTAATGTTGTATAGCATCACAGATGTTGGTAAAACAAATGAAATCTTATGGAGATGAGAGTAGAAGGCTGAGACGGAAAGAAGAAAAAATTTCAAACTGCCCAAAATAATAAAGAGCTTGGTAAGATATGCATCGATAACCACTTCTTAATTTGAACAGAGACTTTACTTTTATAAAAAAATATTTTTTTTACAAAAACATCCATACTTATTTTATGAGAGGCTAAGTTACCAACCCGATTAGTTAATCAAAGTTTCGTTGTTACTTTACAATTACCTATGCAGTACTTGTTCTTTCTTTGAGTTTTCCAGCCACTTGTAGAAACAGTTGATCTGAATTGAAGAAGAGCGTTGACATTCATGCATCATCCAGGAAATCCACTTGGTAGAAAAATATTTTTCCAAATTGGGAAGAATATAGTTCTCATCTAATAGATAAGACATCTTTCTTATCTCCTTCAACTTATCATTTGAATACACCTAACCTACCAAATTTTATAGGTGGATTGAATGGTGCTTCTTTCTATTCTTCACATTGAAATGGTAATTAGTGGACACAATCTTCCTGGGAAAGTCCAACATGCTAATGCCTTTTCTAACCAATTTTGAAAATGTTATTGGGTGGTCCAAGGACCAAAAGCCCCCAAACCATAATGTAAGATAACTATACCATCTAAACCACTTATCCACCCATTGAATTATCAATCTCTCAATGGTTTTGAATATTGGGGTGGTATCCTAATGTTTTCTCTTGTTTCTTATTGTCATTGTTCGAGTTTTTGAAGGGAACCTCTAGTTTTCCACCATTCTTTTTTTCATTAGACTTGTAACATTTTATTTCCTGCTTCCACATGCCATTTGGATTATAGAGCTTACTACCATCACACATATTAATGTATGGATTTTCACCTCTTTTCATTATATCCATTAATCTTTGCAGTATTTCTAAGTCTTGAAGCATATCACAATGTGAGGATAAATTTGGGAGAAAGTATTAAAGTAGCTTCATTCAAATTGAATATTCTATACTTGGTAGGAATTTTACTAATTTTATATTATTTCTCTTGGAGGTTTCACTTTTTGCTTCTAGATCAATTCAAAATTTCAATTGTGGAATATTTATTGAGATGTCAAACACCGATCGTGGGAAGAAAAGATCAAGACAAAATGATCTATCATCATACTTTTAAAGACCTCAATCCAAGGATCCACATTCTCTTCATGCTTCGAGCTCTTTTGAGCAACCTATCACTGAAAGAGATGTCAACTCTTGTGAGAATTCATCAAATATCCAAATAATAGATAAGGAAATATGTTCCTCTGGTGGTCAAAGTGAGATAAATGCATTTCCACTAGAAATTGGCAGCACAAATGTTGAAAATATTTCATTGGAAAAGAACACAACCAATTCACAGAAAAGACAAAAGGGCTAATGGGACATAGGGAGAGGCTTCCAACTAAATTGGGTCTCAAAATTTCAATTTATTGATCCATTACCTCCAAAAAATGAGAAAGAGAAACCAAAAGTTAGATGCAATATATGTAGTTGGAAACTTGGCACGCCAATGACATTTCAAATGAAGTTAGATACAATTGAGAAGCATGTAGGAAAGGTGTATGAAAAGAAAATTGTATATGGAGAGGAGAAATCTATTTTCAGATGGAAATCTTTCGAGGAATTTCGACATGTCAAATATGCTGATAAATATAACAAATATTTAATAAGTAAGCAAAAACTCGAGGCAGGTGGAGGAAGCATCACATCTCTATTCGAAAAGACGACGGAAATAAATTTGTTATCCAAGACAATTCAATTAAGCACTGTATTTCACATCTTATCTAAAGGTTATCCTATGACAGATTATCCGGATTACATGAAATATCTATATTTTCTTCAAATGCCAAAATTTCCATCTTCTCATTGGTCTTTAACGAGTGGTTGGGAATGGGAAAAATATCTAGCTCAAGTAGAAAAGGATGATATGAAAGAGAAGATTGCAAGTGCTAGGTTTGTGTCATTGTATTTGGATGAGTTTACAACTATCGATAACACTTCATGGATTTGTATGAGTATTTATATGGTTAATGACCATATTAGGCATTCCTATCTACTTGGGGTTCATAAAATGAAGGAGAATTCTACAGCGGAAAATATTTATGAACATGTTAATAATAGTTTGAAGGAAAGTGGTGGTATGGATCCTTTAATGATCTCAAAAAAGTTGGTATGTGTTGGAGCAGATGGAGCATCGGTAATGCAAGGACAAAGGAATGGCCTTTGTGTTAGACTACAACTATCAACTTCACCATATATGTTGAGTATTCATTGTATGGCTCATAGGATGAATCTTGCATTTAAAATAGTAAGAAAGTTTCCATCAGTTTCAAAGGTTGAAGATATTGTACGAGAGGCTTATGCATATTTTTCTTGTAGTCCCAAATGATTTTCAGAGTTTAAAAAATTTGTTGACGGTGTTGTTACAGGTAAATCCTTCTGCGGACAAGAGGATTCCCTCTTGGAATATAGACCCCTAAAACCAAGATAGAAAGGGTGCTATCAGGTCACTGAGATCCTTTTAGATCTAATTAAGATAATGAATGAAGAGGAAGAAGAAAAGTGTACCTTTTTAAATGTCGTTTGTCCTCGCAAAGTCCAATTTGAACTTCAATATCAAGCTCCTCGATAGGTATTTCAGAACAAACAAAGATACAGCAAGCTTCCTATTCTACTGAGATTAGCTCAAATACAGATCTATCTACTAGAGACAATTTTGTGTGGAACAAACACAAACTTGAAAGAAATAGGCCAAGCGTATATGTATATTAATGAGAACAAATGAAGATTACTTACAATCCTCTGATGAAGGTGCAACAACTTCTTCCAATTCTCCTTGTCCAACCCCTTTTCTCAAGTAATCTACATTGATTATGCTTCAATGGCATCTCACTTATGGGATCATAAGTTTGGTGTAATTTTCAATCTCCATATTTGTACTGTATGTTGCCTATGAGATCATAGGTTTCATACCTCAAATCTTTTCATGTATCATATACCTTTCACCATGAGAAGGCCTCCTTATATAATCTTGGAGAGACCCAACCACTTGAGAGATATTTGGAATAAGTTGAGGATTCCTCTCCTTTAGTTGTGGATCCTCCCTAATATCATGTCTTGAACTCATATTCAAATCCAACCAACTTCAAAGATTGGGGGGATTCTTCCCTGATTTCCTCCAACAAACCAAATTTCACCCAAAAAAGGCCAGTGCTCCCTCAAAAGGGACATAGAGCATTGGAACGCTCCCCTAGAAGAGGGTACAGAGCACCAATTCTCCCTGACAATATGTAGGGGAGCGCTCCTTTCCAAATTTGACTTTTGAGTGGCAAAAGGCTTGTACTCCTTGTCAATTGATTTCTCCTCTTCAAAACTAGTCTTTGAGGTGTCTTAAGTGTCTTTACGATGTCGTTAGAGAGATGACATAGACAAGATAATGTTTGTGACACTTGTGACACTTGTGGTCAAGATGCGACACTTGCAGACAAGATGCGACACTTACAACACTTGTAATGACGACACTTGCGGCACTATTGAAGTGAGTAATTTTGATGTGTAACAGATTTCCCCCCAAAGTGCGAAGTCAGAAGATGATGATGACTAAAGTACTTTGTAAGCTTTTTCGAGCAAGGGTATGGATGCAAAGAACTTGGTAGAAGTTGCACACAACCATCAAACAAATATCATGACATGTTTCAAACCCAAGCAAGGCATACCTATTCTTGAGTGATAAAGACTTTTTAGGTATGGCCGCCATAAAATACACTGCGGATCCATAATTATATTGAAAAAAAGGTACAGCCACTAAACATACAACATGGATCTATACTTCCATGACATGAATTGATCGTAGCCACGAAAAATACACTGTGGTTCTACGAGATGACAAGACATAGCCACAACCAATACAAAGTGGATCTATGTAACAATATATGTGTCATAGTTCAAAAGAAAACTCCTTCGCAACTTGGGGAAAGTATATATCAGAGTTATGACTCAACCCAGGGTCTTCTTACCGATCCCGATGTAGTACAAATCTAACCATGTGAATAGATGTCCTGATGTCGAACATGGCAGAAACCACTTGATTACCAGTCAACGAGGTAAACCGTTAACAAGCGTGAGGGAGATCACCATTGATGTCAATGATTCCCAAGGTATCCTAGTACATTCCAGTGGATGTGAATAGATGAGATGAAGTTTAACATCCGTGGAATCATCCGATCATAGGTCAATGATGTAAACCTATTGTCGGATGTGAGGAGGCCTGCCATTGAGGCATGCAGGTCCCAAATTACTAACTCGTTTCTAAGTCTAGCTCCTGGATAGTGTGCTGAAGTCAACAGGAATAGAATCGTCGAAGGAGGTACTTGATGTATCCCCCATCAACGACTCGAAACAAACACAAAGATGTAATGGGTGGATCAAATGAACATGGACTGACATGGGTATTGAAATAGGAATATTTGTGATGGCTGATGTTATCAGACTAATCGGTAGGTGCAGACACTAACAGATCTCCCTAGATCCACCTGGATCTAGAAAAAAATAAGAGAGGACATGACTCTTTACCTATGTTTTGACCATTGAATTAGCTAGTAGGAAGGAACAAGTAACATACCTTAGTATCACTTCCTAGGGTCTTTGTTGCTCCTGCTTCAATCCGATGCTCTCGTGAGGTCAAGACCAAGACAACACAAACCAATCAAAGTGAAGATAGAAAAATATATTCAACTGTCAACTTATGTGTATGATCAAGGAATTACACAATAAAGTGAGAATAGCTTTATGGGAAAGGGACATGCCACTATATCATATTAATTGAAAGTAAAGATTACAACCTGAATAGCCTTGATGTCACAAGCTTCCTTTCGATGGCTCTTGGTTCCAACACACACACTTGCTCAATCCTTGCATGAAGAAGATCAAATCCTCTTGATAGACTTGCTAGAGTCTCCAAGCTACTGTTCAAGCTAAGTCCTTCACATAATTCTTTCACCAATTCTCCAGTGAATCTTTATTAACCTTTTCCATGGGAATTCCCTCAATATATAGGAGAGAATGAGATAGTTACTTGGATAAGAATGATCCCACAATATCAGGGAATCCAGTACAAGGATAACCATTTGCATGCCAATCCATTCTTCTATAAGATTCCCTTCTAGAAACATCGAGAATTCATCTTTTTCCATGGTTTAGGAAGAGTTTGCACCCTGGCTATTCAACACAGTGCGAGAAGTTCACACCCTGGCTTAGGAAGCATGCGAGAATGGGTCATTCTCGCACCCTAATATATTAGCAGCCTGTGAACCTTCTTCAAAAAGGATTTTTCTGGGAAGAGATGAAAGTAACTTTTCTCAGGAGAAAGTTCTTATGAAGAGCCTGAGTACACCATCATCAATACATCATCATGACGACCAAAATTATGGGTAACAAAATGCCCCCCAAAGTATGAGGTTGGAACTAGTGACAGTTGAAAGACTTTGTAAGCTTCATGTGTGTGTCGGAAACCAGGAGCACACCTAATCGGAAACCTACGAACAACCAAGCATCTGCAGAATATTATATATACCAATTATGAGGTAGGCATTCCCATACTCAGATCACAGACTGATGACATCGTAGACATGGGTCATGGCCACCAATCATACACTGTGGATCCATGCTGTCAAAATATAGCATAGCCACCAGGAATACACTGTGGATCTATGCGAGACATTTCAAATTAAGATGACATAGCCACGAGACATACACAGTGGATCTATGTGTCACAGATTATACATACTCCATCGCAACCTAGACAAAGAGATGATATCCAGGGTCTTCAATCTCATCGCCCAAAGTACGAATCTAACCATGTGATTACATGTGTTGAAGTCGAACATGACATAAACCACTTGATTATTGGTCATTGATAAAACCATTAACAAGTGCAAGGGAAATCACCATTGATGTCAATGACTCCCAAGGTACTCTAGTACAATCCATCGAGTGTGAATGAATGAGTTGAAGTCGAACATTCAATGAAATCTTTCGATCAGGGGTCAATGATGTAAACCCACTATCGAAAGCGAGGAAACCTGCCATTGAGGCATGCAAGCTCCAAGGTACCAAAGAATTTCTAAGTTTTGATTCCGGATAATGAGATGAAGTCAACGGAACAAAAATCATCACAGGAGGGCCTTGATGTATCCCCCATCAATGACATGAAATGAGTAACAGATTTTGAAGGTGAAATAGAGTACGATGTAGATTGAACTGGACATAGGGAAGGCTGACACAGAGAGAATGGACAAATGTAGATGGCCGACTCAATAGAGGTTTCAGATTGACTTCTCTTGAACATATGAACGACACGACCAATGATTTGGTAGCATTGACTCAAAGATGACATAGGGAATGACCTTGTAGCAAATCGAATGAGAGACAAATGGATTCCCAAACCAGATTAAAATGTAATGAATAGGGGGTGTCATGTTTAAGAGTGACATTTACTGCCAATCAATACGAAGATGAAAACATATCCCTTTCCCAAATTTTCCCCCACCATTTCTGGAGAGTACCTGTTTATTTTTACGCAAGCTTGAGGAGGATAACATATGCTTGTTGATATAAGCTTATCCTTCGGATAAGTCCTTCAGAGTATGTTTAACGAACCCTAAGAAGGAGTGGTTCAGTCCCATGATGGGTCTGTCGATGTTTGTTTAACGAGTCCAAAGATAGAAAACTTGAAGGTTTTTCATGATTATAGAGTCTGGAAAAACACTTAAAAGAGAACTATCTCCGTTCTTTTTTCGTAAAATAGTCTGGATGAGACCGAAAAAGAGATAAATTATCCCTCACTAGACGCTTTCTTCAAATACTTTATCGAGCGTGAAAATAGCAAGGTCGCTCGACTATCTTTTCGTGTTTAGAGAGTCTGAAAAGAGCTTAAAGAGGACTCTAGGGGGGTTCCTTTTTCGTATAACCTTGTTGAGCCCAAAAAAGTGATAAAAGTATGCTTGATCACGTTCTCATGTATTTTCAAGTGCGAGAATGGGCAAAGACCACGCTCGAGGTTTTATACAAAAACCATAAAAAACAATCAAAACACGTGATGACAAAGAAAAATATGTCCGCATCTCTGTATATGACCATCAAAGTTGTTACGCCTGCAAAAGTTACACTCAAAAGGACATTAGGGATTAGGGTTTAATAGATAAATAATCATAAAAAAACAAATAACATGGTAAAAGTAAATAAAAAGGAGTAAAACTCTTTTTTACCATATCATTTTCACTTTTCCACTATTTGAGCTCAAAAACCCCTCTTTTACCCTTGAAGTTCGGCATCATATTGCGGGAGTTACGAGCATCCATTCATCGATCCGTCAACAACAGTGAGGTAGGCTCTTTGTCCTCTACTATTTCATGGTTTAAATTTGCATTTTCATTGGTTAAAAATTCATTTTTAAGTTGATTTTATGAGCCCTACTTGCGCTTAGCCATTCTAGCAGGTGGGCTACACGGGACCTGCGAGAATGGGTGATTCTCACAGGTGAGCCCACAGTAGCCTGCAAGGTTCTCGCACTGTTCCTAAAGGGAACCTACAAGAACCACGAAGCACAATTTTTTTTTAAGATTTTACTCAATAAAAATGAACCAATTCATGAATAAAGTTGCTAATCCTCTTTTTGTGCTTCTTATGCAGGTAATTGGCCATCAAAATGGTTCTTGAATGGCGTGAAAGGGAGCACGAAGAAGAAAATGCTATTGCTGGAAATCATCCACCCACTATTGCTACTTTGAGAAACTGTGGCCTTCTGAAGTACTTTCGTATCCCTGGCATGAGGGCCCAAGTCAGGTTATTAGAGTACCTTGTGCATATGTGGGATCCCGATCAGCAGGTATTTCATGTGGGGGTCCACACACTGTCCTTAGATATTGAGGACATTTACTTTTTGACTGGACTGTCACAGCATGGGCACTATGTGAGCCTGACTGGTGGCAGAGGTGGTGGGCTGCCCATGAGTGAGTACTGTCATTTACACTGTGTTCCCGAGGTAGAGAGAAAGAAAGGAAAAGTAGCTATTTGGGGGGTACGATATTTGACCCGCTGTACTATCCTATTCAACATAGCTCGGATGGCTGGGAGTTCTTCTCCTCAAATGGTGCTACAGAGTTACTTCCAGTATGCCATAGAGTGTACTGAACCTCATGTTTTCAATTGGGCAGATGCAGTGCTTCGTAGTATAAAAAAGCAGTTGACCAAATGCAGACGAGGCGACCTGAAGCAATTCGGGTATGGATCTTTGTTAGTGTCCTTCTTCCTTGAGAGGGTTACATTACTGAGGCTGCAGGTTGAGTGGAATTTAGCAGCTCCCAGGGATCCAAGGATGCTGAGATGGTGTTGACTCATGGCCCGACACGTAGCTGGACTGATCATCAAGTATGATGATACCTTTTTTGATTGGCTTCAACCACATATGTTGATGGTTGACGATTATGCTTATGCTAGGTTGGATTTTCGAGGAGATCCGGACTTAGTACTACCAGAGGATTCTTAGTGGGGGGAACTTGGTAAGAAGTACACACATTTTTTTCCTTTTTAAATGTTTTTGTGAATTTTTCATATTCAAATGTTTTTTGTTTTATATGTTCGTCCAAAGACTAAATACAAAATTCATTTTTGATGACATAGATGTTGGACCTTACCGACCTCCTGGTACTTCTCCCATTCAACGGTGAGGAGAGGTAGCGGAAGCACCACAATATGCCGATGATTATCAAGTAGTGGAACAAAATCTTGAGGGCTTGACTGTAGATATTCCAAACATGCCTCTTGAAGAGGTTCCACGACGCGATCAACATCATACTGTAGGAGTGTCAGGGTCCATGAGTCGACTGCTCCATAGGGTTGCTCGAGCAGTCATGAGTTACCATGAACGTCATCCATGATGTCACTTTGTAGAATCTAGGAGCTTCAAATTTTGACATTTTGGTCTTCGGACAAACTTTTTGTAAAAAACTCTTTTGATCGTTATATATACAAACGGCTTCTACCGGTTTATCATGTGTTGTGTGAATATTGATGTGATTGATTTATAGATGATTCAAATGTCTATCTAATACATAATTAGCCAATGCATCTGTTAATGTATTTAGACATCTAGGAATGTGTTGATATTCAATGTAATAAAAATAACGTTCCAAGAGGCGAATTCGCAAATACACCCGTAACAAAGTAGGACTTTGAATAATATAGACATTACTTAACTGTAGTACTACAAGTTGCGAATCGAGTCGCACAACCAAATGACGGATTCCGAGTGAGATAGCATCAATCAATAATTTAATAATGACTCTATACTCTGCAATGTTGTTGGTCGCATGACCGAGACACACACCTCGTAAGGAGACAAGTTCATTTGTAGGGGCATAAATTGCCCATGCAGCGGAAGCAAGGTTTTGAGTACGATGACTAGCGCCATAAACGAAGCCAATATAGGGTAGCAAAGACTCCGACATCTGGAAATCAAACACAATGTCACATAAGGGCAAAGACTAGATAACAACAAAAGCAAGCTATAGTAACACACAAGAAGCATGATACAATAAAAATACAAGTACTCATACATAGATGATTTTATGCATAGTACTTCTTCAAGTACAACCCATTCCTGGGTTCACTCAAAGGGATACCATCATAATATACTAACTCATAAGATCATTTTTCCAAAACTCGTCGAATGATATAAGGACCTCGCCACATGGCTTCGAATTTTCTAGCCCCTAGCATATATCGATCTTGATCATAGAGAAGAACAAGATCACCTTAGGAGAAAACGCAAGGCTTGACATGTTTGTCATATTGGGCCTTGACACGCTTTTTCTGAGCTTCTATGACTAGGGTGGCATCGCGTCGAGTTTCTTCTAATCGCATAAGATACAATAGACGTTCTTCCTCAGCATAAGTGTTTGGTAGGAGTTCAACAACTAGTTTTAAAGAGGGTATCTTGCATTCAATAGGGAGAATGGCTTCCACACCATAGACTAACCAAAAAGGTGTAAATCCAGTAGCGGACTTGATGGATGTCTAGTATGCCCACAATGCCAAAAACAACATTGTGTACCAACTTGTTTTATGAATCCCTATCATTCATCGGAGCATAGTTATGAGAACTTTGTTAATCGCTTCGACTTGGCCATTGGCTTGTGGGTAATAGGGCATTGAGTTATCATGGCAAAGACCCAACTTTTTAGTAAGTTTGGACATCATAAAATTACTAAAGTGGCTACTGTGATCAGTGACGATAGCTTGGGGAACACCAAAACGAGCTATAACGTGATTAAAAATGAATAATTCTACGGTCTTTCCATTGTTGTCAAATGTCGGCATCGCGTCGGCCCATTTCGTAAAGTAATCAATGGATACAATAATATAACCATGCCCCTGACCAAGTGAGGGTGACATGTCAGGAAATCAATGCCCCATTTCACAAAAGGACCAACTGAGACCATAGGGTGAAGAGGAGTGGGATGTGACCGTATTTTCTGATTATAGGTCTGCCAAACATGGCATTTCAGAACGATGATGATGCAATCATTAAACAAAGAAGGCCAAAAATACCCTACTCGTAAGATCTTCTAGGCAGTAGCATACCCAGACATATGACCACCACATGCTCCGGAATGGCAGTCATTCAGAGCTTTCTCGGCTTCATCGAACGTTAGGCAACGTCGAAAAATAGAGTCAATCCCCCGACGATAAAGAGTATCCCCAAGGATGATGTATTGACGAGCTTGGTATCGTATTCGAAGTCATTCAGTACTGGACAAAGTTGGCTGAAAAGTATGGGTTTGGAGATATATAATGATATCACCATACCAAAGATCATTAGTGTTAATAAGGAAAAGAGATTCATCGGGTAATGAATCAGCTGCTACATTTTCATTGCAGAATGGGGAAAGTCGCATATCAACTCAGCAAAGACTAAGGACTTCTTAGACTTGGTGTGTTCAAATTCCAAGTCAAACTTTTGGAGTATCACAATCCATTTGGAGTATTTTCCCCCTAGTAATTGACGGGTGAGAATGTGTTGCATAGGGCTGCAATGAGAAATCACTGTAGTCTTGCGTGAGAGGATATAGTGCTGGAAGCGTTGGACGACAACCAAGGCCAGTTTTTTGACATGTAAATACTTAATTTTAGTAGGTGTTAGACTTCGACTCAAGTAGTAGATAACATGTTTGTCGTTAGCATCATCCTCTTGGACAAGAACCATACCAATAGTGTTCTCCGAGGCATCAAGATAAAGGAAATAATCGCGACTGTAATCGGGGGAAAAGAGAAGTGGAGCACATTTTAGGGACAATTTCAAAGCTTCAAAAGCATTGTTGGAGATGGTATCCTAGACGAACTCTGAATCCTTCTTTAATAGCCGTGTAAATCCACGAGTTATCTCGACATAATTTGGGATAAAACGAGGAAGAAAGTTTGCTTTCCGCTACAAACTTTGCAACTGGTGAAGTGTAGAAGGAGAAGGGAGATTAAGGATTGCCTCTACCTTTAAAGGATCCACCCAGATCCCTTGATGCGAAATGATAAAACCTAGAAGGCGGCCGAATTCCACGCAGAAAATGCACTTATGAGGATTCAAACGTATACAGTAGAACCGACAGCGAACAAAAATGGCTCGGAGGTGGGTTGGGTGATCGACTCAGTGAATTGAGTGAGTGGGTAAATCGTCCAAATATGGTTGAATGATGTGCTTGATATCATGGAAAGCATAAGACATAGCGCGTTGAAAAGTTGCGTCAGTGTTCTTGAGATTGAAAGGAAGTTTCTGATAGGCAAAAGTACCCCAAGGACAAATAAAAGCAGTCTTATGTTGATCCTCGGGAACAATGTTCATTTGATTATATCCAGAGAAACCATCCATGAGAGAGAAGATTTCACTTCTGTCGCAGTCATCAACAATCTGATCGACGAAGGGGGTAGGAAAGTTATCTTTTGGACAAGCTTTGTTGATATCCCTATAATCAATGCATACACGAATTGTGCCTTGTTTCTTGTCAATCGGGACAAGATTGGAAACCCAGTCTGTGAGAGCCATCGGATAAATAAAGTTGGCTTTCAAAAGTTTCTCGACTTCGAGCTTAATAGCAGCTACTTTATGTGGGTGAACTGGACGAAGGCGTTGCCGGACGAGTTTAGCGTTGGGGTATGTCTTTATCTCATGTATCATAATCTTAGGGTCGATACCCAACATTTCTTCATAGCTCCATGCAAAGATATCACAAAACTCTTTGAAAAGGGACGTGTAGGTGACGACTTCGTCAAGAGAGAACGAAGCTCCAATATGGACATTTTCGACGATCCTAGGTTTGATGGATATGTCGAGGGGAATCGTGGGCAAGATATTGCTTAAGGTCCCTTCAGAAAACACATCGTGTGTAGACTCGAGAATGGTGGAGATGATGACAACGGTTGACGAGGTCGAAATCCGTTGGCAGTTCTCAAGGGTATGTTTCTCTAGAAAGAGGATGGAACGATGATGTCCATCATCCCAAGGGGTGTCCTCCATGACAAACATGATCGTCTCATCTGTGGGAAAAATGACACGGAAAGGATCAGGAGACAACTCACCAAGAGAAGGAGTAGAAGGTGTTGCCGATTGAATGGCCTGATAGGCAGATTCAACTGGACTTAACGACATTTTGTCGCCGAAACGAAGATGATCTCCAGGGTCAGGGACTATCTAAGGGTTGTGAGATGCAGGAAGTTCATGAGGGAAGGTGGAGATCATGTTGATGGAAGCAACAGACGGGTGTGGAACATCAGGCGGTGGAATGGGGAAAGTACCCATTAACGAAGAGTCCTTGAGAAGGCCTACATCGACGTTCTCATAACCCGGTGGGGTTTTAGCGATAAACGGTGCGTTTCCAGTACGGGTATATGAATTGAAGAAGGCTAGTTGGTCGATGGTGACAACCTTACCTTGAAGTGGGAAATGTACCACATGTAAAAGGGTCGACACAAAGGCGCACATGGAATCGATCCATCTTCGACCAAGAAAAAGATTATAATTAAGGGGAGCATCAAAGACTTCCACTTTGACTTGGACAGTTTTGCCTTCTAACGTGATAGGAAACAAAGGAAGAACATCGTAGGGATTAAAACCAGAGCCATTGAAGGATTTAAGAGTGTTCCGAGATTCATTCAAGGAAGGAGAGCCAATGGCTTTCCAGCAAGCAAGAGACATGACACACGTCGAGGCACCCTCGTCGATAATAGTTCGGAAAATGTTTTTGTCAGAGACAATCACTTGTATCTGGAATGAAAGTTGAGGGGGTAACCTTGGAATGTGATCTTCCAAGTCAAAGATTATTAAATTCATATCCATCGGATCGATTCCACCAATATATTTATACAGTGCCTTCCATTGTGCGGGACTAGTCTGAAGGACTTTGAGGGCTGACATCGCAGAAGGTGCTTGAGCTAGATCTTCAACAATGTTGTAGTTCTGGGCAGCACGAGCGTGAGGATTGAAAGCCAATTTACGAATGACGCCCTTTGGGGGGGGTCGCAGAACTGTGTCGAGGCTCGATCGTTCGATATGAAGAGGATCGTTGGTAGGTGGAGTCGCAGGAGAGGGTTGTACCAAGGAAGGGGGTAAATCATCAACCTTATCCTTAGAGGGAGAATAATCTTTGGCTCGAGTAGTGAGTGCAATGTTGCTCTGCTTAGAATCACTAGTACATATCAAAACATAGGAGGTGGTAGAAGATGAGGGTTGGTCATGAATGGCCAATTGAGCCTGTTGTTGAGACAGGAAGGGTTGTGACAAAATGACCAACATAGGTGGTTTTGGAGCTCCTTGAAGGAACTTAGTGACCTCGGCACGTCGTGGACAATCCTTCATGTAGCGATCATCACCACAGATAAGACAAGGGTATTGTGGTTTGCGCTTATCCCGGTCATCAACAGGGGTAGTTTTGGTTTTCTCTGCTTGAGGAGTATTTTTTCCCTCCTTATTCTTACCCCTTCCCTTTTTAGATTTGTTTTTACTGGCAGGGGTAGATTGAACTGCATTTACCTCAGAAGTATTGCTGGTGGGAGGGGCAGGAGATGGAGCATTTTGAACATTAGAAGTAGTTTTAGGGTTTTCACTTGACATGGAATGTGGTTGGGCTTGTCAGTACCAACCACATCGTCAGCTGCATGCAAGGCAGCTGGAGTAGTAGAAGTGCTGGAAGTAGAAGGACGAGGTAAGTCAAGTAGTAAATCGTAAAGGGTTCCCGTTTGTGAATAAATGAGGTCAAGATATTGAGCATGACTTATAGCGTTCTCTTCCGTGACTACACCACCCATGGCAATGTCCTTACCGATGTCGTTCACAAATGATTTTTTGAACCACTCTGCCAGCAACTGATCGGGGAGCTCAAGTTTAATGAGACGTCATCTCCTGCGCCACTCATGGATGTGATCAGATATATGAGTGTCTTTGTTCTGTTTGAAGGAAGTCAAAATCTCGGTCCCTGTGTCATAATGAATCGGTAACTGGTAGTGTGTGAGGAAAGCCATAGCTAGGGTGTTGAAGTCAGAGAAGAAACTTCATGGTAATTCGATATACCACTTCGCAGCAGAACCTGTGAGGGTTCATTGAAAAAGACGTAAACGAATAGAGTCATCCATCAACGAGTTGGATGAGCACCATAGGTGAAAATTCATAACATGATTGTTGGGGTCCTCTCCCACTTTTTCATCGAATTTAGGAATGTCTGATGGAAGCTTGGCTGGTATAACAGGCCATTGGGGAGAGTGACGAATAGGATCATTTAAAATCCTTGACAAATCCGGAAGATCCAAAGTGGCGAGAAAGGGTAACTGTCGATTCACCTGTGGGTACTGGTGGCTTTGGGGAGGAAGCCCTGTTAGCAAACTAGTAGGACCATAAGCAGTCTGCATATAATGTGAATATCCAAGCATATTCGGTGGTGGTTGGAGAGGATAGTAGCTCATAGGAGTATACCCTGGAATAGGGGCTTGATTTTGAGCATTCGCCCCCAAATGGGATTGAACGAACCTGGATATGGTTGGCCCATACTAGGAGGTATTACAGATGTAGCTGGAAACTGTTGCCCCCCAGTCGATTGAGGAGGATGTTGTATCAACTGATTCCAATACTGGGCCAAGGAGGGAGGTATGTTTTGCCCATAAGGCAGGGTTGGTCCTCCCATTGAAGGTGGTGTTCCAATTGGGAGCAATGTGCCAATTGGGGGTTGTGTTCCAATTGGGACTTGCGTTCCAAAAGGAATTTTCCCACCGAGAGGGGGTTGAGTTATACCACCTTGGTGAAATTGTCCACCAACCGAAAACTGGTAATTTGGAGTGAATGATGGAATAGTGCCACTAGGATTAAGATTGCCAGTAGAAGGCGAAGAAGGTCCTCCAAAAGAAAATTGAGGGAGTGTTGGAATAAAACTGGGAAGAGAGTGGCCAGAAGAAGAAGGACCATCAGGAGATCCAGATGGAGTTTTCCCAGGAGTAGGAATAGAAGCATTCAACACACGGTATCCGGGTGGTAGTGTCAGAGTGATGTTGGGCGTTTGCGGTGTGTTGATGGGAGAAAGACTAACCACATAAAACTCGGTTGGAACACTCATAGTATCTGTGAGATGGGCCATTTCGACAGGGATGGTAAAGTGATAAGCAGTAGTCAATGGTACTGTCTTTGTACTAGAGATTTCGGAAATCACAGGTGGGTTGATTTCGGAAATCACTGGTGAACCTGGATCGAAAAGGTCCCATCGAAAAACGCCCGTAGACCAAAAAGGATCTTGGTCCCCAGGTCCAGTCGGAGATCCATAATACACAACAATTAAGTCTCCTGAAGAGTTTTCTCACATAAAACGTCTCTCAGAATCAGGGTGAAGTCGAAAGTCCTCTCGAGTATTGGTGATTCGAAAATGTTTGAGAGAGTCAGTTCATTCCACTTGTGGCGTGGTGATGACTATAATTTCACTTTGCTGAGGAGAGCCCTCAGGTGTACTTGTAGGCAAGGGTTGAGAACCTTCCAGATGCTCTGGAGATAAACCTTGCATTCTACATGAACGACATGGAGGAGCTATTGTAAATGAGTGACAAACTTCACGCAGAAAATCTTATGGTCAACTTCGATAAACAAACAACACACACTAGTAAACAAAATATAGAAAGCAATCATTAAGCAAACAAGACCTTCTAATTCCGAAGCCACTAGTTGGTGATGAAATCCAACATCGTAACAATGAGACGAGAAGGGGCTAGGATAGAGTGGAAACGTTACGCTGACGACTTGCTTAACAGACTTACACCCTAGTGCAAGCTCCCACACATAATCGTGGGTATACCCTCCAAGGAGCCCGAGTGAGTTTGGTCAACGTCAATTCCAGGTACCGTGAAGACTTTCCCCTTCACAGTCACCTCATGTAAGAACCTAGAAAGATAGGCCACTAAGGTTACCCCCAACAACAATAAATACTGGGGGGATAGTCGACAGTCCGATCCACACACAAGGGCAGGGTATCTAGCCCAAAATCAAATCAAAAGGCTTCCACTCATCATTGTGGGTATACCTCTGAGTGATCCCCGTAATATGTGCAATCTCTACACTGATATCAACAAAGCAGGGTGAGTAACTCTGCCAATACCAATGTGACCTCGTGCTTGAACCTTGCGTGAGAAGGGCTTCCCAGGACAAGATGTTGCAAATGGAATTTAACACTCCCTAACACAAGATGCTAATGTGTGTTTTGTTCTTTTGGAGAGTGTATCTCTCTTCCTACTCCAAAGCGCTAGTCTAGCTAAATGTTGGTGTAATAGAGCCCTAGAAAAGAGTTACTAATTAAATTTTATGATTGCGCAGTGTTATTAAGAGCTGTTGTTTACTCAAAGGAAACAGAGATGAAACTGATGTTGTATGACTCTGACCCAATGATGCATGGATGAGAATGAAAAATATATCACTTTTTGTTCAATGAATCCTATGTATGGGAGGGAAAGAGAAATTTTTCCAGATCAACCTTGAACTACAATACAAAATTTCCTTTAAAATGCAAATGCAACAAATCACGCATCAATAACAATTCTCTATTGCTTCTTTTTCAATAATTTCAACAATTGTTTTTCAATGTTTTCGAAGACGAAAGTGATTTTTTGAAAGAAAAAATTTTGTTCACTTTTCAAAAAGGACCCACACCATGGTAGTGAGAGTACAGAAAATAAAAAACCAATGAACAAGTAATGATAAAAACCCAAACCACTCTTTCAATGAAAACAAAAATAAGAAGCAAACAAATACAGTCTTTTCAATTGCATAAAATGATCTTTCAAACAATAAGCAAATGATAAAGACCAAGAAACTCAACTTTCAACCGATCGTCGGTCCTTAACCAAACAAGCACACTCAGATTCTGAAATCAGAGAGTATAGCTATGCCAAGAAAATTCAAGAAACGAAAGTCAAGACGGAAATGACAAGAAAAGCCTTGAAATCCTAAGACTGTTCATGTACGAAAACGAAGACAAGAAAGACACCAATCAATGGTCCAAGAAACTCTTATGAGGCACCTAGACTGATCTGGGCAATTGAATATGCCAAAACTCAAATCCAAAAGTTTGAAAAAATGGGTTCGCAGGCTGAGAGTGTTACACAGTGCGAGAATTAGTGATTCTCGCAGGTGGCCCTTGAGCATAGTGCGAGAACCTCGCACTGAACCTAAAGGTAGGATGCAGACTCTAAATATTCTCGCAAGCTAGTGTGGAGTGTAGTGCGAGAACCTTTGAAATTAGTCAAATTTTTGGAAAATGAAACAAAATTTGAAGAGACCTCTAGACCCAGAGGGTCTATCAGGGTATCCTGAAGACTCAGAGATCGATATGAAAGGAGAAAAGTAAAACATAAGCAAATGGCCACGGAAAAATACCAAAAGCCACAAGAAAATGGGATGCTCACTAGTGGAGTCGCCAATTTTTTTATCGGACTAATCGGTAGGTGCATACACTAACAGATCTCCCTAGATCCACCTAGATCTAGAACAAAACAAGACAGGACATGACTCTTTCCCGAAGTTTTGACCATTGAATTAGCTAGTAGGAAGGAACAAGCAACATACCTTAGTATTTCTTCCTAGGGTCTTTGTTGCTCCCGCTTTGCTCTGGTGCTCTCGTGAGGTCAAGACCAAGACAACACAAACCAACCAAAGTGAATATAGAAAAATATATTCAACTGTCAACTTATGTGTATGATCAAGGAATTATACAATAAAGTGAGAATAGATTTATGGGAAAGGGACATGCCACTGTATCATATTAATTGAAAGTAAATATTACAACCTGAATAGCCTTTATGTCGCAAGATTCCTTTCGATGGCTCTTGGTTCCAACACACACACTTTCACAATCCTTGCATGAAGAAGATCAAATCCTCTTGATAGACTTGCTAGAGTCTCCAAGATACTGTTCAAGCTAAGTCCTTCACACAATTCTTTCACCAATTCTCCAATGAATCTTGCTTAACCTTTTCCATGAGAATTCCCTCAATATATAGGAGAGAATGAGATAGTTACTTGGATAAGAATGATCCCACAATATCAAGGAATCTAGTACAAGGATAACCATTCGAATGCCAACCCATTCTTCTAGAAGATTCCCTTCTAGAAACATCAAGAATTCATCTTTTTCCATGCTTTAGGAAGAGTTCGCACCCTGGCTATTCAACACAGTGTGAGAAGTTCGCACCCTGGCTTAAGGAAACATGCGAGAATGGGTCATTCTCGCACCCTAATATATTAGTAGCTTGCAAACCTTCTTCAAAAAGGAGTTTTCTGGGAAGAGATGAAAGTAACTTTTCCCAGGAGAAAGTTCTTATGAAGAGCCTGAGCACATCATCATCAATACATCATCATGATGACCAAAATTATGGGTAACAACTGACTCTCGAGGTAGATACTTGCCTTAAACACTAAGGCACAACAACTTAAACGTGACATGGACCAAAACTTGATGATGCAGTGGATGCTGTGACTTTCGTCAGGTTACCCAAAGGAGTAAAGGAAACTCAGAGGATTGACTCAGTGCAGAGGTTCGGATTGAAATGTGTGCAAAGATAAAATGTCGTGTTCAAGGGAGACTATAAGGTTACTATCAAATTTCCCTAAAACTGCTTGGCTTGATTCTTTCAAAATTTTCCCCCATCCAGATAGATGAGTACCTCTTTTTAATTTAACGAGCTCGAGGAGGGTAACACATGCTCGATATAACTCACCTTCGGTAAGTCCCTCTTCCTTTGTTTAACAAATTGGAAGAAGTAAGAGTTTGATCCCATATGGGCCCTTCAATGTATGATTGTTTTAACAAGTCCAAAGAAGGTAAACTTGGTGATTTTTCATGTTTAGAGAGTCTGAAAAGAACTTAAAGACGACTCCAATGTTGTCCTTTTTCATAATATTAGTCTTGCGAGGCTGAAAAAGAGATAAATTATCACTTGAAAGATGCCCTTTCAAACCTTTTAACGAGTGGGAAAGGAAGAAAGATCACTCGATAATGTTTTCATGTTTAGAGAGTCTGAAAAGAGTTTAAAGAAGACTCCAGGGGGCTTCTTTTTCATTTATCCATGCGGGTCCAAAAAAGAGATAAACGTTTACCCAATTACATTCTCATGTATTTACAAGCACAAGAAATAACAAATACTAATATCGGTACTTTTCCCCCAGCTTGAAAGCTAGTGGCATAACTCCAAAATGATCATCAAAGGCTGGAGACATGCCCCCCAAGGTTCAATTCATTCACCAACTTTGAGGTTGTCACCAATTTCTGTACTAGAGGGAAAAAAAGGATACAGGTGGATGAAATGAAGATTAAAAAATGAGACCTAATGAAAGACTCAACTTGACATATACAAGATCTAGCGAAAGACTCGACTTGACAGGAGAGGTGACTGTTTCATTTTTTAATGAGCTTGACACAGGAAAAGAACTATGCTCAAGGCTTTGGGTTCAATCCCCAGATTTCTTTTTCATTTTTTAACGAGCTTGCTATAGAGAGGAAAACTATGCTCATGGCCTTTGTTTCATTTTTTAATGAGCTTTCCACAGAGAAGATAAAACTATGCTTGTAACATCTGTTTCATTTTTTAACGAGCTTTCCATAGAGAGAAAAACTATGCCCGTTACATCTTCTTGATCATGGCTTCCAAGAGGAAGATGCTCTGGAAGGATACCATGTCAAGGGACAAAAATCAGTCATGTCTTCCAAGAGATCTTCACTGGATGGAAGAAGAATGATTCGGAAGGAAAACATGTCGAGGGTCTCGCCAGGGGTAAGGAGATCAGGCTCCAATAGCCCTACTGAAGAGATCACCATGTAAACTACCAGATCTAATTTATCAGAAGTTGAAGTCATGGGAGAAAATGCCACATAATTGACCTGTGGCAGGGGTGATACCGACTGCATATAAGACTCAGTTAGGGACGTTATTGGGTTGATGGTCAAGTCAGGGACACCAAATGAAAGTTGATCTATAGTCACCATTCTTCCATCGTGCAGGAAATATATCACACAAAAAAGAGTGGAGACAATAGATTTCATGGTATAGACATAATCTTACCCAAGGAGTAAATAGAAATCCAAGGGGTCTTGGACTACCATAACATCAATAAAGACTGTTTTCCCTCCCAAAGTTGCCAGAAACTGAGGAAGGATCCCTAAAGGGTGATTGGTTCTTCTGTTGAAAGAGAACATAGTCTAGGTAACCGACACAAGCTTAGGATAAACCAAATCTTTCCAAGCAATAGAGGATAAAATACTAACGGATGAACCTTCATCTATTAGTGCATGAGGAATGACCTATCCACAAACCTGTACTATAATATTGAAGGGAATGTGAGAGGGAAGACGAGGTCCAGTTAGCACACCCCAATAAAAAAGGATGGCCTCATTACTTGGAGGGGTTTGTGCAGGAGAAGGAGGAATGGCCCCCGACATGATAGATCCTATATCAATGAGAAAAAGATGGGAAAAATCATGTTTACTCTCTAGAGGGAGAGTAGGATCGACCGATGATAGGATCAGATTGACCACCTTGGAACTCTTCAGAGGAAGAGTGGGATTGACCGATGATGCAACCAGAGAAACCACTTTGGAACTCCTCAGAGGAAGAGTGGGATTGATCGATGATGTAACTGGAGAAACCATTTTGGCACTCTTCAGATGAAGAGTAGGACTGACCAAATACGAGATTGGATCAGTCACTTGGGTTTCACTTTTCATATGAAAAGTGGGACTGATCGATGGTGAAACTGGATCAACTACTTTAGCGAGTGGTTCAACTGAGGATGAAACTAGATTGACCACCTAATCAACCAGAATGACCAAGGATGGAACCGGATTGACCATTCCATCAACTAACGATGGGTTGGGGGAAATATTATGATAACCAGTTGGAAGTTGAATCTTTTCCAAAAGAGAATAAGCCTCGTCATACAAGGACAAAAGTGAGAGTAATGATAACCTTTGCATAACATGCAAGGAAAATTGATAGTTGTCTTCTTCTTACCAACCTTAACGTCACTAGTTGACGGGGTATCACTAACATGACCAGCAGGGGCCGATGATGTGAAGGAACATTTTTCTAAGACCTTGGGAATACCAGGGAAATCCCTCAGAAAATGGCCACCCTTACAAAGACTGCAAGGGAATTTGGGTTTCGGATTCTTCGCTTTAACCTTATCTACCTTATCAATACTCCCAATACTATTAATAGTAGTTGGTTTCTTAGATCCAACATCTAATGTAGTTGGAGGTGTGGTCCCTTTCTGGTTCTTCTTCTTCTCTTTCCGTTTCTTCTTCTTCTTATCAATCTGGTTACTCGCTTGAGATCTTTCACTAGGTGAAGAAGCATAAATGGAAGGATACCTAATGAATGAAGAAGGTGAAAGGTCGACATGAGGTTGATGTGTGGGCAACATGATTACATATGAAGCACCTTCATTTGAGATGACCGTAGTGGAAAACAACCATACTGGTAACCCAATTGTGAGACCTCGAAGGCTCAAAGTAGTGATGTAAGGAGGACCAATGTTTCCGTAAGAAGGAAAAAAAAAGGGTTCCCCTGGCAAAGGGGTTCCTTCATTGGTCATCCCTGGAACTAGCGCCATAAAAATAAATCTCCAACCTAGATTCTACTAGGGAGATCAAACAACACAGGCTAAAAATCTAGTAAGAAAGAAAGAAAAAAAATCCTTCTCACAATGAGCACACTAGGTGGTGATGAAATCCAACGTCGTGGGAACAAAGTAAGAAGGGACTGAGATAGAGCAGGTGGAAAAGTTACGTTGACGACCTGCTTAACGGACTTACACCCTAGTGCAAGCTCCCACACATAATCATGGGTATACCCTCCAAGGAGCTCGAGTGAGTCTAGCCAATGTCAATTCCAGGTACCATGAAGACTTTCCCCTCCACATTCACCTTGTGTAAATACCCTAAAGAGATAGGCCACTAAGGTTACCAACTACAACAGTGATGCCTAGGGAAACAATCGACAGTCCGATCCACGCGCAAGGGCAGGGTATCTAGCCCGAAATCAACTTGAAAGGCTTCCACTTATAATTGTGGGTATACCTTCAAGCGACCCCCATAATACACACAATATCTACACCAAGACCGACAAAGCAGGGTGAGTAACTATGCCAGTCTAAATGTGACCTCGTGATTTACCCATGTGTGAGAAGGGCTTCCTAGGGAAAAATGAAACAATTGGATTTCACCGCTCCCTAACACAAGATCCTATGTTTGTTTACAGCTTTGGAAAGTTATCTTTTGCACCTATTCCAAAGCCCTACAACCAATCTAATGTAGGTTTGCTACCAGAAAATGTAAAAATGTCTAACCAATTTTAGCTTAGCACTTGATTTTTAAACTGTTGTTACTCAAAAGGAAAATGGCGTGGACAATATGGTGTTTTGATTGACTCGAAAGTTATGCAAATAGATGAATATGAAATATTTTCATTTCGATGAAAACTATGCTACGAGAAGGAGAAAACATTCATCATTTCAGATGCACAATGTCCCAAAATGTCAAAAAACATGCAATTCCACTACTTTAAATGCAAGCATTCAAGGCAGACAACAAAATGTGAAGAAGAATCCCAGAAAAGATTGGGAGAATAGAGTATCACTCAAAACTTAATTGCTTGGGAAAATGAGCTCAAAGATCAAATGGAATGGTGCATAGACCTTTGAATTTCCTCACAAAATCTTCCACTCAGTCAGATAAATGAGAAGAAAATAGTAAGTTGACTCTAAATCAACAAAGACAAAGAGTGACTTCTAGGTAAGGAAGAAAAATGTCAAAATTACAAACAAAAGGTGATCAATTCTTATAAAGCAGAGTGTTGAAGGCCAAATCAAGGACGTACTGAGATTGTAAGACTCCTGAGAAAGTGCCAAAAGAAAGAAATGAATTTAGAGAATGAAACCCTAGAATATTTTTCACAGAAAAGGGGCAATGCTCTGGTGTAAAGGGCACCAGAGATTTCCAACGCTTTGTGTAAGGCCAATAGGGAGCGTCGATGCTTTGATAGCAAGGGCAGGGAAGTGCTAGGCTCTCAAAACTCAGAAAAATGCCTAGAAAGTCAAAGTTTCAAGAAAACTCAGTCAATCAAAGTAAATATGATGAAATAAAGAGCCAATCAATCAGAGCTAAGAATCAAAGACAGTATGGAGAAGGTCAAGAAGTGGGAAAAGGGCCAAAACAAGATCTAGGAAAGGAAACAAAAATTAGAGTTTGATCCTCAATGGAGTCGCCAATTTATGTTATAGGTGAATCCTCCTACGGACAAGAGGATTCCCTCTTGGTATCTAGACCCCTAAAACCAAGATAGAAAGGGTGCTATCATTGGTCATTGTCATCCTTTTAGATCTAATTAATTTAATGAATGAAGAGGAAGAAGAAAAGTGTAACTTTTTAAATGGTGTTTTTCCTCGCAAAGTCCAAGTTGAACTTCAATCCCAAGCTCCTCGATAGGTCCTGTAGAACAAACAAAGATACAACAAGATTCCTATTCTATTGAGATTATCTCAAATACAGATCTATCTACTAGAGACAAGTTTATGTGGAACAAACACAAACTTGAAAGAAATAGGCCAAGCGTATATGTATATTAATGAGAACAAATGAAGAGTACTTACAATCCTCTGATGAAGGTGCAACGACTTCTTCCATCTCTCCTTGTCCAACCCCTTTGCTTAAGTAATATACACTGATTATGCTTCAATGGAATCTCACTTATGGGATCATAAGTGTTTGCATTCAAATGGTCACCAGGTGAGCAAATGGAGAGTGCTTGCATACCCTGTTGGGTCTGGCAGGGTAGAATAGTTGTGGAGCAAAGGGTTAAAGAAAACAAAACTAACTACAATCTAACTATCAACTGAAAACAAATAACACTGCGAAAATAAACAAAGAACATCAAACACAAGACACAGGGGTCACCAATGGTTTTAGGCTGGTGTATTAATGAAACCAGAGCACGCTGAAGAAAGAGACCAGAGGTTCCTTCTCCCCCCAGCGGAAGGCTCTTCGGGGCCCTCAACACAAATTTCTTTCCTTACAAGTGAGATGAACTGATCACAGCAGTGAAAGAACTCTGGGTGATGCAGCTGATGGATTGTTGTCAAAGGATGAGCCCTTAACCATCTGAACATCATAACGGTGCTTAGAATTCCCTGCCAAAACAATGAATCCTCATGACCTTTTATAGCAGCTCCCAGGCGGTCACATAACCTTCTCAAAGTGTGAACAGGGACCCGTTTAGGGTTTATTTAGGTCATTAACCTGCCGATTTTGCAGATACGGCTCTGATTTGAGGGTCAAATCATCTTGGGGGCCGGTCTGTAGGCGATTGGGAGGCCAACCTATTCAATTAATTCATCGTATTAGCAGATGCACAGGTTTTTGTGTTGACAGACGCGCGTAGAGTGCGCATGCGCTAATAACACGTCTTTGTCCCGCGTATGCGCGCGCGCGCCACACTGCTGTAAAGCGCCCTTCAATTTTTGGTTACTTTGTATAGTTTTTGGCCCTTCCGGAGTGCTGTGAGATTAATTCAATGCCATGAATGACTTCATTGCTGTTTTGATGATGTGGAGTTCTTGTCGCCATGTGCAGACGAAATTTCAGTGATAACAGATGCCCCCTGATGGATGAGGTTAGGAGCATACGTATAGCCGAAATCCATCAATGT
>ML794275.1:99915-114655 GCA_009831015.1 Picea engelmannii
AAAGGGTTAAAGAAAACAAAACTAACTACAATCTAACTATCAACTGAAAACAAATAACACTGCGAAAATAAACAAAGAACATCAAACACAAGACACAGGGGTCACCAATGGTTTCAGGCTAGTGTATTAATGAAACCAGAGCATGCTGAAGAAAGAGACCAGAGGTTCCTTCTCCCCCCAGCGGAAGGCTCTTTGGGGCCCTCAACACAAATTGCTTTCCTTACAAGTGAGATGAACTGCTCACAACAGTGAAAGAACTCTGGGTGATGCAGCTGATGGATTGTTGTCAAAGGATGAGCCCTTAACCATCTGAACAGCATAACGGTGCTTAGAATTCCCTGCCAAAATAGTGAATCCTCACGGCCTTTTATAGCAGCTCCCGGGCAGTCACGTAACCTTCTCAAAGTGTGAACAGGGACCCGTTTAGGGTTTCTTTAGGTCATTAACCCGTCGATTTTGCAGATCCGGCTCTGATTTGAGAGTCAAATCATCTTGGGGGCCGGTCTGTAGGCAGTTGGGAGGCCGACCTATTCAATTAATGCATCGTATTAGCAGATGCGTGGGTTTTTTGTGTTGACAGACGCGCGTCGAGCACGCAAGCGCTAATAACACGTCTTTGTCCTGCGCATGCGCACGTGCGCCACACTGCTGTAAAGCGCCCTTCAATTTTTGGTTACTTTGTATAGTTTTTGGCCCTTCCGGAGTGCTATGAGATTAATTCAATGCCATGAATGACTTCATTGCTGTTTTGATGATGTGGAGTTCTTGTCACCATGTGCAGACGAAATTTCAGTGATAACAATAAGTTTGGTGTAATTCTCAATCTCCATATATGTACTGTATGTTGCCTATGAGATCATAGGTTTCATACCTCCAATATTTTCATGTATCATGTACCTTTCACCATGAGAAGACCTCCTTATATAATCTTGGAGAGAACCAACCACTTGAGAGATCTTTGGAATAAGTTGAGGATTCCTCTCCTTCAGTTGTGGATCTTCCCTAAGATCATGCCTTGAACTCATATTTGAATCCAACCAAGTTCAAAGATTGAGGGGATTCTTCCCTGATTTCCTCCAACAAACCAAATTTCACCCAAAAAAGGCCAACACTCACTCGAAAGGGACATAGAGCGTTGGAGCGCTCCCCTAGAAGAGGGTACAGAGCATCAACGCTCCTTGATAGTATATAGGGGAGCGCTCCTTTCCAAATTTGACTTTTGAGTGGCTTTTTCAGTGGCAAAAGGCTTGTACTCCTTGTCAATTGATTTCTCCTCTTCAAAACGAGTCTTTGAGGTGTCTTAAGTGTCTTTACAATGTCATTAGAGAGAAAACATAGGCAAGATAATGTTTGCAACACTTGCGGTCAATATGCGACACTTGCAGAAAAGATGCGACACTTACAACACTTGTAATGATGACACTTGCGACATTATTGAAGTGAGTAATTTTGATGTGTAACATGTGCCACAAATGGAAACAAGCTATTAAAATATGTTGATATAAGATGGATCTCATTGAATGGACCAACTCAAAGATTATTTAGTGGGTACCAGTCCTTGGTAGGGGTGATGTATGGACATTGCTTCAGTGTAGATAAACCTCAAGATCTTCTCTTTTGACTAACTGACATAGAGACATTATTAACATTGGTTGGAATTCTTCCTATGCTAGATGAAATGAATGTCCTCATGAAAATGTCTCAAAGTCTCACAATGTATATTGCAGAATACACAAATGCAATAAAATTTGCATGCCTTTCATTGGATAATTTGTATACGATGCCAGAGTCTTTCGCAGGTCCACGGTTTACAAATTGGAATACGATGATTGATATAGAAAATACTGAAAATTATTTGAAGTTTGATGAAAAAGGGATACTATGTATGGAAGTGTGTGGGTATATGATTAATTTCATTATATTGATAAGACAAGATGAACCACCAAAGAGCACCCCATGTCAAGAGACCTATTCGACAATGTTGTCATTTCAGTGAGATGCAACTTGATAAAAATTGCAAAGTCACTGTCATCAGAGATAAGAGAACAATTCCCTCGAGATGAATTGTTGGAGGCCAGGTCTATGGTGTACCCTGAATATTGGAACAATTTAAAATGTCAAACTACTTTAAAACGTGACTTTGTGGAAAAATTAAATAATTTAGTGGACCACTTTTGCAAGAAGGTTGAGATACATGGAGAATAGGTTGAAGGTATTTTGGATCAATCAAAATTGTTTCAACAAGCCACACGCTTCGCTGAAACAATTTGGAATCAATTTCTCACTTTGGAGAATCCTCTAGAATATGGTGCAATAACAAGATTATGGAATATTTTGGGTGCTACCCAATACTTACAGGAAAACATATCCGAATATTTCAAATTAGTGGATTTGTGTCAAACCATGATTTTGGGATTAGTGGAGGATGAGAGAATGTTTAATGCACTATCATTTTTGAAGTCAATGATGAGGAACAAGATTGATAAACATATGGATATATGTTTAATATTATATGTAACAAAGTATGTCATTTCCTATTTTCCATATGAAAGAGAACTAGCTCTTTGGCGATCATATTGTGATAGAAGGGGAGAAAACAATATAACAAGTTTTTCTAATGAACTTGATATGGAACATAATTATTTGGAGGCTCATAATGATAGTCCATATGGAGAGGGTCTTGTTCAGAATGAGGAAAATGAGCACCAAGATGAGAACTAGGAAATTGATATACCACAACATTTGATCTAATCCAATATATATGAGGGCCTAGGGAACACTTATTTCGGTATATGTGTTCCATTGGTGGTGAAAGAAATAGTAAATGGAATAAAATAGATGATGTGATTCTTGTGATATGTTTTTCCACTAGATGGGACCTATCTCTTCACATAGATAGTGTCCTAGTATTAAAGGGTAGAGACTCGATTTAACAAGAATTCCGCTAAGAAATAATGGGATCATTCAAGTAGATGAAATTGCATTCTTATGTTGCTAGTAATTGCCAAGCTTCCATGACATATATGAGTGAACTCCATGTTGTTGGAATGCAAATATTAGTGCTTCTTTTGTCTTATGCATATTTATGGGTATTTGAGTTTGGATAGTAGGATTTATTCTCAATCATTATTTCATTTACATTGTTTGGAGAAACTGGCCCAATACTTTTGTTGATAAATCTTCATTTCCATTTCTCAGCAAGATTACAATATCCCAATTCTAATTATAACCTAAATAATAGAAGTAAAGATAATAATGGAATTAGAGGTTTCTCTTTGAGAAATATGAGCTTCTCTACTATTGTTTTCTTGATTAGTTACATGCTATGGCTTCTGCCTTAGCAATCCACCAAAAATTTGATTGAAAATCACTCAATTGTAATGAATCATGAAACCATGTACCAACTTCCATTTACTGTAGACAATTTCCATATATATCTTGTTGCAGTCGATGGTGTTATTTTGGTCCTTATTGTATTTATCCAAATTAGGTTTGCATGCACCCACATCAAATTAGGATTGATTATTCCTTGGGATAAATGCTATTTTTTCTTGATTAGGTTGTGTTTACAGGCTATGATTTCAACCACAACAATCCACTTAACATTAGACAGGAATTCACTTCGATGTGACAAAATGGTGTACTATAACTACTGTTTACCATAGACAATTTCCGCATTATATCTTGTTGCAGTGGATGTGTTATTTCACTCCTTTTGGATTTATTGAAATTAGGTTTGCATTGATGCCTTTTTCTGACTTGCCAGCTTGATGCATTCAATTTCATATTTTTGTTTTATTTATTTTATTTTAGAAGTAATAGTATTGGTCATGATTCATCTCATAGTAGAGTAGAGTGAATATTTTGAAGTTGATGAGCAATTGAGAGCACAATCTAGACAAATTTATAATAGCGTGCATATACATGACAATATAGATGATTATGATGGCTTCATTGTAATTGACCTCCTATACTAAATCATCGAAAGGGGGTGCTAATGGTTTGGTTTTTAAGTCAAAAAGTGAGCAAAAAAATTTCACAATTAAATTTTTACCAAATCTCTACTATCAATAACACTATGGACCTACAATGACTCCAATCAAAACCATTAGAATGCTTGAATCTTGAAATGGTATTCTATGTTAGTGTCTTGTGATTATTATTGGATCCAAATAATCATATTTGGTGAGAATAAAGGCCCTACATTTTTTGTTTATCCATATATGCATATTTACCCCAAATAGTGAGCTTTATTGATAAAAATAACAACTCCAGAGTTCAAAGGTTGATCTTCACAATGCTTCAAGTATGTCTGCCTCTTCTAGATCAATTGAATGTTCATTGAAATCAATATCATTATGGGAGAACATCCTTAGAAAACTATGATATCCTACAGGTTCAACAAATTGTTCTTCTCTTTCCTCTGTAGAAATCTTCTTAGCCTTTCCTTTTCCTTTATATTTCTTGGCAATTTGAATGGGCAAGGGCTCTTTGAAAATAGGGGAAATCTGATAAGAACCAAAATGAACAATGATCCTTTCATAACACAAAAATTAAGCACTTCTTAGATTATTCATTAATAAACTTCCTTCATTAGTAGGCCTAGATGAAGAAGTTTCATTCTGGTGGTTTCTAATCTAGAATGCTATTGTTGTTGGGGTCTGTGATATATGCACAAGGCTCCCAAACAATTTTGGTTATTGGTGCCAAAGAATCATTTGTTGTGCACATTATCACATAATTAATGTATTTTGTCATTAGGGTTTGAGGATTATATTTCATGCATGCAAATGCCAAATGGTTAATATAATTGAATTGAGGAGTAGATTCTCATAGGCATTGGGTCATATCACAAGAATGCACTTGCATTCACAATTGGAATTTTGTTGTGGACTTTCCAATCTTGAAGCCAACCCTGTGGACAAGTTCCAAGAAAGGGTGAACTGAAAAATTCCATGCCAACAAATTCTCCGAATCAAATGCTTGAAGTGATCCCTCTTAGGAAACCCTAAACAAAGAGAAAAATCCCAAAACCCTAGATCCACAATCCTTAGGGAAATGCCTTTAGCCATAATCTTCAGATCAGTTGTAAAGAAGATGATCATAAACCATGGTTCACAAAAACTTGGTGATGACCATATGCTAAAAGAATAAGTCACTTATATAAGAGAGCAATAGCTCATTTTGATGTTACAAACAAGTCTTGAGTCTGTATTTATACTCAACCCAAGAGGTATGGTGTCCTTTCCAAGAGGAGTTATGGGCTCACATAGTGACAAGCTAGGTGTTAACTCCTCAAATAAATTGGTGGGTTTTATTTTCTTTTTAGATGATAGGTTGTGATCTAAATTTAATTCCTAAATTTTTGTAAATAGGTTAGAGAGTTTGTATTTTGAAAATAATCTCAAAAGAAATGTTGATTTTGATTCGGTCAAGAAAAAGGCAAAATATCAGGTTTCGGTGGTTTAGGCGAGCCTCCAGTGTGCTCATTAACCACTGAAAGTTTTCATTTTCAGCAAATAAGGGGTCGAAGAAGAAGGCAAGTAACCACCGAAAGTGTTTGAATGAGAAAAACGAAAGCTCGTGCTTTCGCATGAGCCAAATGTCAAAGATTGACACAATGATTAGAAATACAACCGTCGAAAGCTTTCCATGCGGGAGATGATGCACATTCGTGGCGTCCATCCGAAAGGTTTGAAGCACCTGTGTCTTATCCATCGCATTGATCATTTCAAATCCATGCAGAGCGGTGATTGATAGGTATGATTGCACGGAGCTACCCTCCATTTCAGTGGCAAGTGCATCAGCCATCATTACCAGGTCATTCCTTCATCTGAAAACTCGATGAGTTATAATGAATCCCAAAGATCGTTGAAGAAAACCATAAGCTCGCGATTTTATCAGTAAAATTGTATCTCAAAAACCCTGATCTCGCTTCCTCTGGCAATCGTCAAAGTGTCACCGATTCAGCAAGCATCCCGAGTCAAGTAAACCTGGTCGGGTTATCAGGTAAGTTCAGAAACTATTCTCTTTCAAGTTTCAGAAATACCAGTGCCCCCGAAAATCTAAAGTTTCGGCATTTCTCAGCTAAATTGTCGTCCGAAAGTGGGTCAGTGTTTTAGTGAATTCATTAATTCTATGCTTTCATCACCCGATTTCACCGGTTTTTCGTAAGTGATATCGACTGTATCCCTGGTTCCCAGAGTCATTGCCTCCCGAAAGTCTTGTTTTACACAGTTTCAGGTGCAGTCAGCATCGACCCATGTCGAAAGAAAGTCCTGCTTTGAGATCCGAGGTGGATGGCGTTTTGTATTTGGAAGCTCATCCGGAGGTAGCAGAGTGTTTCATACAGACCGGAGTTTTCGCATACTATGAGAAATTGACAATATTTCACCAACAGGTGGCCGGAACTTTTGCTCTCTCCTATGATGGAAGGATTGCTAAGATAGGTAGAGAGGAGATTATCATCGACGAAGCAGCCATTGCTGAGTACACAGGGTTACCCAGAACGGGGGACTGTTGGCTTAAAACCTCCTCACCTTCAAATGTTGAATTCATGTCATATTTGTTACCAGTGCATAAAGATTTGACCTGGAAGAAGGATATTCCCATGTCCTATCTGGAACCAAAGTGGCAGTCCCTGTTGAAGGCAATTTTGGTGTATATCACTTGTGAGGGGCGCTACAACAGGGTAATGTATTACCATTTTAAACTTCTGAATCATTTCACAGGCAGAGGACTGATAAACCTGCCTTACTTCTTTCATAAAACCCTGGCAAAGATGGCAAGGCAAGTGAAATCCCAGCCTGCTAAGGTTAGCAGTAGATTATCACATGAAGGGCTGATTACTCTACTTGTGAGAGAAGCTCTGCAGAGGAAACACATTGAGTGGGGTTTCTTTTTGTTCTGGAATGAGTTTCAGACAGAAAGACCAGCAGAGGCAGAAACTAAGAAGGCTAGAGGAAGAAAAGCTCCTACTCCCAAGAGTAGTCACAGGAAAAGAAAAGGAATCTCAATACCCAGAGATCCTATAAAAGCATCCCCTAGAAAAAAGGAAGGAATCAAGAGGAAATTACAGTTTGAAGACAAACAATCTAAAAACCCTGCCACAGGAAAAAGCCTTCTCAATCTACCTTACAGTGACTCTGAATCAGAACAGGGGGTGACAGAGACACATGATAACTTGCAGATCAAACAGGATGCAAAGTTTCATTCAAATATAGCTTCATCAAGTCCTCCAGAGACCCATAGGCAACCCGAAGTAGAAGCTTCTTCAAGAAGGCCTAAAAAAGGTAAAACAAAGAAAATCAACAAGCTCCTACAAGAGATTTATGAGAGGGAAGTTCTAGAGAGGGTAATCAAAAAAGACAACACAGACCTTACTGAGAGAAATGATGAACTGTTCAAAATGAATCAAACTCTTAAAAAAAAACATGACAAAATCAAATATAGAAACAGAGTTTTGATCAGAGAAAATATGAAACTCTACAGGCAGCTCAGGATTCTGAGGCTCAAGTTAAAAGAATCTAAATCACCAGAGGAGGAATAAAATAGACTGGATACTTTGGCTAATTTAGCCACAACTATAATGGATGTACCAGAACTCCCTCCACAGTCAACAAAAGTTCATAGGTCTGCACGAACCAGGACTGCAACATCTAAGAAAGTTTGATTATTAAAAGAGGATTCAAGTTAAACATTTTTGCAGTTTTGAAACTTCTTCAAAGTTTAACTTTTGGTGGTTTAGGCGAGCCTACAATGTGCTCATTAACCACTGAAAAGAGGTGCTTTCGGTGGATAACTCACCCAGGAATATTCCCAGATAACCACTGAAAGCCTGTGTGTCCAGAATTGGACGAGTTTTTACATAGATCAAGGATTTTTGAGATGAAAAGATTCAAGATCTTTTCAAATGAATGTCTAATGAATTATCAAGTCTATCCCAGTAGTTATTTTTGACACATTATGGAGAAAGGAGTTATTTCAAAGGTTTATGGACATTTTTAATTAGGAAAGAAAGAAGGACACATGGCCATATCAGCAAATTCAACTTAGTCTCTATTTGAAAGTCATCATTTAGCCTTGGGAGGCTGTTCTACACTACACCAACAATCAACAGAGAGAAATCTGGGATTGGCCTCATTTTGGCGAAGCATCCCACTTCTTTTGCAATTGAATTTTGAGTTACTATGTTTAGTATATTTAATCCTTGTTTTTAGGATCTTAGAATTACTTTGTAATGTTATAAAGCTTAGGATAGAAGATGAACCAAAGGTTCAATTTTGGGTTCTACATGCTGCTACTATAAGAGAGACTTATTATTATTATATGAAACATTGCAAGCTTCCTTCAGTTGTGTTGTCAGACTTTTTCTTTTCTGTTCTCTGATATCTTATGAGTGAATGTTCTTTATCGATGCTTATTCAATCTGCATGTGACTGTCATCTCACTAATTGATTGATTAAGTTGAGAATCATAAGTTATTTCCTTAGTTCTTAAACCCATTGTGCTTGTTTTATATGAGTATAATCTGGTTCAATAGCTATCTTCTCTACCATTTAATCAAACCTTGTCTGACTACATTACTAGAAGGCCTTGTGAGATTTTATATTTCTAGACAGTCTTGAACACACAGTCCAGTCCCTAGATATTCATCTTGATCCAAAAACCACATCAATTATTAAGAAAATATTTCCCAAAAAGATTTAGTTACTAGGCATCTCCGACTTACAACCTAGGATAGTTTCCTGGAGTGATAACAAATTGGCGCCATTTTCGGGGAGAGGAGATCGAAGCTCAGCTTCTCTGGGAGACGACATAGATCTAGTTCTTTATGATAGACAAGAAGTAGACACTATCAGGTTGTACATTTTCTATCTGGCGACTCCATTGAAATGAAGTGGCTCCCAAAAGAGCTCACACTAGGGTGAACCAAGAAGGCCCATTGATAACACCAGTTCCTAATCCTGAGAAGATCATCAGCAAGGGAAAAGCTTTGCAAAGACAAGCTTCTGGATCTGCAAGGGAAGTTGATTCAGGTATTCAAAATGATACTCATCCTTCCATATTTAATAAGCCTTTGATTGAATCCCCTGCTAAAATTCAAGATTCCCAGGAAATAAAAAATTCATCTCAAGTTTCTAAGGTAGAAGAACCTTCATTTTATTCTAATATTACTGATTCTGTCCTTGAAATTGACATTTCATCCCATCCAAAAGAATTGAATACAGAATCCTCCAAACAGAAAGAAAATTCCTCTTCATCTTCTTTCGATTCATCACCCATCAAACCTTGGAAAGGTATCTTATACACTCACACCAATCTGCCTGTTCTTGAAGAAATTCTCCATGATCTGTCCTCTAATGGTGAAGAGAATTTAGCGTTGTTGCTTGGTGAATTTTATAAGGCCTCTTATTTTTCACTGACTTCTAAACCTTCTGCTCAAGACGAAGTAAGACAACCATTCTATTCTAACTCAGGAAACTCATCTCCTCCATCATCTCCTACAAGTTCCTCGTCTATATCAATCACCAAGACTTCCATGGCTACCCCTTTGACCAGGATGGAGAAGATCTTGGAAAACATATATGCCCCACTTGTTTTGCCAAATCCCTTGTCTGCCATGCCAACATGTTTCTATCAGAAATATATGCCAAAGTTTATAGGAGTAGGGGAGTATACTACTGAAGAACACATCGAAGCATTTTATGCTTATGCAGTAAACATAAATATTTCAGAAGAAGATGTGTGGACTAGAGTTTTTTTTCAGAGTTTGGATGGCCAAGCCTGAAAATGGTTCAAAGAACTACCAGCAAATTCGATCACTGGAATTGAACAATTAGATGAGGTATTCTTAAAGCATTGGGGAGAAAGAAGAGATCTGTTATACTACATTTCTGAGTTTGGAAATTTAAAGAGGGATGATGGAGAGTCGGTTTCAGACTTCATCAAGAGATTTAATAAAATGTTTGGTAAGATCCCTACAGAGATTAAACCAAGCGATGCATCGACAAAGATCACATTCTCTGCTGCTTTTGATTCAGAGTTTTGTCTTATCCTTAGAGAAAGACGATCAACCACGCTTTCTTTAATGCAAGATGCCGCACTCGAGGTTGAGTCTAACATTACAACATCTCAGAAGCTTAAAGGAAGGGTCGAGAGGAAGAAGTCTTCTATTGAATCCTCTTCTTCTTCTAGCAGTAAAATGGAAAAGATGGCGAAGATGTTAGACAGTATGACATCTGAAATGTCAAATTTGAAGGTTCAGAATCAGCAACCAGCAAGGGCAAAAGAACCAAATGATTTTGCCCTCAGAAATCCAAATGCTTTTCCTTATAGAAGGAATAATCCACAAGTTCAGATCCTTCAAAGAGATAGAAATCCAGTTGATGATCAGAGGGTCAGACCACCTTTTCAAAATGCAGTATTAGATGAAGACCAACAGCGCCCTCACGATGAAATTGAAGATGCTGACGAGATAAACTGTTTCGGTGATGAAAATGATTCTTCATTTTTGACACAGGTAGACTATGAAGAAGCCTTGATGGATCAGCAAATTCAAGAGGCAGGTGCTGAAGGAGCGGTCTACTTGATAGATGATAATAAAGGTTACAACTTAAGGTCCAAGAAGAATGCTGTCCCAAAAGCACCCATTGCTGCTCCTGTGGAGGACAAGGAAGATTCTGCTCCTGTGAAGAGTAAAGAGGTTGCTGCCAAGGAGCCTCCCTCTCCTGAAAAACAGACCCCCCTTCCAGCAAAACAACTGAAGAAACAAATTCAGCCCCCAGTCAAGGAGCAAGTCAGTCTCAAGGCTCCTTCCAATGAGGTAAAGGTTTCAGAAAGACCATCTCTCTCTTTCAATTTTGAATCAGAAATTCAAAAGGTTAAGATACCAATGCCTTTAACTGAATTCATGAAGTATGAAGTCTTTAAAGCAGCCATCTTAAAGTCTCTTGAGCCTAGGACCTCTCCATCAGATGATTTCATTAACCTACAAGATGATCAACCTAAAGTGACCATAGGGCCTATGATAGAAGACCGAGACGATTCTTGTCCACCATTTTACATGTCCTTAAATGTCCATGACAAAATCCTCCATAATTGCTTGCTTGATTCTGGGGCATCACATAACCTTATGCCAAAGGCGGTGATGGATGAGCTTGGAATCGAAGTCACTAAACCATACCAAGATCTTTTCTCCTTTGATCCTAGAAAAGTCAGATGTCTTGGCCTCATTAAATACATGGTTATTAACCTTTCTCAATTAACAATGAGGAGCATGGTTATGGACGTAGTAGTTGCTGATATTCCACCTAAGTTTGGGATGCTTTTGTCTCGTTCATGGGGAAAAATATTAGGAGGTACATTGCAGATGGATCTGTCATACGCTACGATTCCAGTGTTTGGGGGGGAGCTGAAAAGACTTTACAGGGAAAACCAGCTTGCTTACATCATCAGTGATGGAAAGAATTCTGTCAATCATCCTATCTATGCTGTGGATACAGATTTTGGTTCATGCATCCTTCAGATTGATGATGGTCAGTCAAATCCTGTGTAGCTAGTGAAGCCTATTGAACAACAGTCTGAAGGTGAGGAAATTTCAGTCTGGACTATGTACTTTGATGGGGCCAGCACTAAGGATTCAGCAGGTGCTGGAGTAGTTCTGATCTCTCCTTCAAAGGAGACCATATCTTTGTCTTTCAAGCTCGACTTCAGAACTATGAACAACATAGCGGAGTATGAGGCTCTGCTGTTGGGTTTAAATTCAGCCAAAGAGATGGGGATAAAAGGTTTCAAGGTATTGGGAGACGCAGACCTTATCATACAATAGGTAAACAACACTTTTCAGGCTAAGCATATCAGATTAAAGGCTTACAGGGACGAAGTATGGAAAGTGCATGATTCTTTTTCTGTTTTTGAAATTTCATACATACCAAGGGATATGAATCAGCTTGCTGATTCTCTTGCTATTTCAGCCAGCACATTCATTCCACCCATGCCCCCTAAGCTCAGCTATGAGATTCAAGTAAAATATCGACCCTCCTTACTTGATAACATCAAATATTGGAAAATGTTTTAAGATGATCATGAACTCAACAGATTTCTCCAAGTGGTAGACGAGTTTTCTGATTTGCACATTGATCAACAGAATCTTAATGAAGAAGAATCACATGAACCTATGCTGAAGAAAAAGTTGGGCCAGCATGATATTGTTCAGCTACCAAACAATTACATACCTCGGGGTTTGGTACCCCTAGAAAGGCTTTTTGATCAAAATGATGTTCCTTACAAGCCAGACAAAAAGGATAATGATCCAGTTGTTCAAGAGCATAATATAGGAGGTAAAATCCAGCCTAAGTTTATAAATTTGTCTTCCGAATTGACTGCTGATGAGAAATCAAAATATTGTAGTGTTTTGAAGGAGTTTTCTGATGTTTTTGCTTGGAAATATAGTGATTTAAAGATTTATGATCCCGATATTGTTCAACATAAGATACCTCTGGAAAAAAGAAACCATTCCTTTCAAGCAAAAGCTCAGACCTATCAGTTCTCTTCTGCTTCCAGTGATTGAGAGAGAAATTAAAAAACTCCTAGATGCCAAGATCATAATTCCCTTGAGATACTTCAAATGGATTGCCAATTTGGTGATAGTAAGGAAGAAAAATGGGGAGGTCCGATTGTGTGTAGATTTTAGAAACTTAAACAAATGATCTAAAAAGGAAAACTATCCTCTTCCTAAGATGGAACACCTGTTACAGATGATTTTAGGGGCCAAGGTCATGTCTTTCCTTCATGGCTTTTCTGGTTACAATCAGATTTTTGTTCACCCTGATGACCAGGAGAAGACTGCATTCACCACTCCTTGGGGTACCTTTATGTACGCCAAGATGCCTTTTGGATTAATCAATGCCAGGGCCACATTCCAAAGGGCCATGGATATAGAATTTTTGGGAGAAAAGGACAAGTTCGTCCTTATATACCTTGATGATATTACAGTATATTACAACAGCCATTAGGACAATCTGAGACATCTGAAAAGAGTGTTCTTAAAATGCAGACAGTTCGGGATCTCATTGAATCCCAAGAAATCCCAGTTTTCCCTAAGGAAGGGTAAGCTCTTAGGCCACATCGTCTCAGCAGAAGGTGTAATGATTGATCCAGCATGAGTGGAGGCAATTCAAAATCTGTCCTTGCCGAGGTCAAAGAAGGACATTTAATCACTGCTCGGTAAGATAAATTTTGTGAGAAGGTTTGTACCAAATTTTGTTGAATTAGTCAAACACATAACATGCATGCTGAAAAAGGGGTCTGAGATAAAATGTACAGACAACGCAAGAAACTCTTTTCAGGATATCAAGCAAGCAATCATCGAATCCCCAATTCTGATTAGCCCAGATTATAGTAAGACGTTCTATGTTTTTTCATTTTCTTCCTATGACAGAATGGCAGCAATCCTGCTTCAGAAAGACGAGGAAAAGTTTGATCATCCCATGGCTTTCTTCAGCAAAACTCTCAGGGATGCTGAACTAAGGTATGACCCTATCGAGAAACAAGCTTATGCTCTCATAAAATCTTTAAAATCATTCAGAATTTATATTCTTCACTCAAAGGTCATCGCATATGTTCCTTCATCTTTTGTAAAAGATGTTTTGACTCAGCCGGATATTGACGGAAAGAGAGATAGATGGATTGCAAAGATGATTGAATTCAATATTGAAGTGAAGCCCACCAAGTTGGTAAAAGGCCAGGGCCTTGCCAAGATTTTAACGGAGGAAAATCATAGGCTGTTGGATATGAATTTCATAGGAGAAGGTTCAAAAAATTCACAGATAGAGTTGGCAGCAGAAGGGCAACATGACAGTCAGCATGTGGCAGAGCACTTGTCTTCCTGTGAATGGTGTTCTGGCATCATACATTTTCTACAAAAGCTTGAAGTTCCTACTGAACTCAGTTTGACTCAAGCTCGAGCTCTCAAGCTCAGAGCTATAAAATTTTGCATTTATAATAATCTGTTATATTGGAGAGACCCTGCCGATTTGCTTCTCAGGTGTTTAGATAAAGAAGAGTCTGTTGAAGTGACAAATCAGTTTCATTCAGCCGTTTGCGGTGGTCATCATTACTGGAAGACTACTTCCCATAAGATCCTGAGGGATGGATATTATTGGCCTTTTCTCTTCTCAGATGTGTGTGCATTCGTCAAATCTTGTGACAAATGCCAAAGATTTACCAGTAAGGAACAACTAAAATCTTTACCCCTGAGACCTATAGTTGTGAATGGCCCTTTTCAGCAGTGGGGTTTAGATTTCATAGGTGAGATAAATCCTTCATCCAATGGTCAACACAAGTGGATTCTGGTAGCCATGGATTATTTCACAAAGTGGATAGAGGCGATTCCCACCCGAAATGATACACACCAGGTAGTCATGAAGTTTGTCTATGAAAATATTTTGAGCAGATTTGGTTGTCCCAAGAGGTTGGTGGCAGATAATGCAGTAGCATTTAAAGAAGAAGCATTGGTAGACATGTGTGAATCAATGGGCATCCAACTTGTACACTCAACTCCCTACTATCCTCAAGGTAATGGTTTGGCTGAATCATCAAATAAGAGCTTGATCAAAATCATAAGAAAACTGTTAGAGGAAAATAAAAAGAATTGGGATTCCAAACTGAAATTTTCTCTGTGGGCAGACAAAGTAACTATTAAAAAATCCATAGGAACTTCCCCATTCAAGTTGGTTTA